>JBBUKS010486756.1:0-15830 GCA_038050645.1 Hedychium gardnerianum
CACGTGAATAGGAGGAGTGTGATCGTCTCATATTTAAAATATATATATATATATATATATATATATATATATAAATTTTTGTAATCACTTGACCAATCAATTTATCATCGTTCATATTGATCATACATTTAAAAAAAGCTCACAACCTAATCTATCTATTGATATCATTTTCTACAAAAAAATATCATAATTTAAAATATTAAATATTAAATTTTAAAAATAAAATATATAAACAGATCAATTAAGTCGTAGAACAAAAAATGAGAAAACAAAATTAAAATTAAATTAGATTCGAAATAAATCCAGAGATAAAAATTATATTAGTTCAAATCAAAATTATTTTAAAATTAATTTAATTAAATTATAATTGAACTAAATTTAAAATTTAAACAAATTCAATCGATTTAAAACGAATTAAACCAAAATTAAGATCAAAATTTTCTAATTTAATTTTTTTTTCCGTTATTTAAATTTAAAATTTAAGTTTTAGATTGAGAAAATCAATCTATACTAATATTTGAAATTTTTGAAAACTACAAGAAGTATGACGTCCCTTTGCAAATTTCCATGTGCACTAGCAATTTTTGAACTATTTTATTCTCTGACCAGCATAATTGATCCAGGATTAGTATGCATTGAATATAATTAAAACTCAATAATTGAACACTTTGTACCATGACACCGGGAGGTTAATTGAGAAGAGTGATGTTTATAGTTTTGGAATCATTCTTGCAGAAGTTCTAACAGGAAAGATTGCATTTCCTTACCAGAATAAGGATACAGTGAGATACCTAGTTACGTGAAGGAAGTTAAAGATGAACTTGTTAAAAGAATCACAAAGCTTGTTGAAAAGTGCCTCAAACTCAAACGAGAATCAACGACCAACGATAAACAAGGTGGAGAAAGAACTTAAACAATAAAAGCAGAGAAACTGAAAATCGATCTCGATGCTAGTACGCCTTGGAGGTACTGCTGCATCAATGGATACCTACGTTGATCTTGATGGCAATAGTCTTGGAAGTACTAAATCATTTGAAATTAATATTCAGTAACATCTAGAGTTAGCACCCAAGTAATCAAAGAGGCTATTTTTTATGCTAGTAAATTTTCAGGGAATATTTTTCCACTTGAATGTATGAGAGTTTCATTGGGTAAAGCAGGAATAGTGATTACACCAAACAATAAATTCTTTGGCTAAATGTCTAAAGCATTATCAATAAGTGAAAAGACTAATTATTAAATATCCCAGCAAACTAAAAAGTGAGAACATGATATTTCCACAAGGAAGCAAAATAAGTCATACAAGAAATACAGACGACCAAAATATGGATGGTGGAAGTCACAACTTATTGAGGAATATCTCAAAATGCAGAAAATAAAAAGACTCCAAGTGTTAACACCCTCAAAATAAAATTTACTTAGAAATGAGAAAGAGCGTACTCAATACTTGTAGTCCTTGACATGAAGGCTCTCTGAGACACCTTCACCTCCAGCGGCATCACCCTTGTAGACACCTAGCGTCGCCTCCGAGTTTGCCTTGCACCGTGTGAGGAAGGCAGTCCTTGCCTTCTCCACATTCTCAGCCTTCCCTTGCCATGCCTTGAGAGTGCTTTGCTGCAGGGCACGACCGAAGGAGAATGACAATGACCATGGTTTCTTCCCCTTCAGCTGGTTCATGGCATTCAAGTTCAAAGTGGCCTCCTCTTCATTCTGTCCTCCTGAAAGAAAAACAATAGCAGGAACAGCAGCAGGAACAGTCCTCTGGAGAGCTTGCACAGTGTGCTCAGCAATCACCTTAGGAGCCACCTTTGCTGACTCTGACCCAGGTGTAACCATGTTTGGTTTCAAAAGGGTTCCTTCCAGGAGCACATGGTGGTCATTTAGTGCCTTGTAGCAGACAGCGAGCACTCGCCCGGTAACCTCAGCACACTTGCTGATGTCATGTGGTCCGTCAACAAGGATCTCTGGCTCAACAATTGGGACAAGGCCATTCTCCTGGCAGATGATAGCATAGCGTGCCAATCCATCGGCATTTGCATCAATTGACAACTGAGATGGCTCATTGGGACCAATCTTGAGAACAGCACGCCACTTGGCAAAGCGAGTGCCTGCCTCATAGCACTGCTTGCAGCGCTTGCCAAGGTCATCATGTCCTTGGGTGGTGGTCTCGCCATTGGTGCCAGCAAGTTCAATGGTGCCCTTGTCTACCTTAATGCCTGGAAGGACTCCACCCTCCTTGAGGACATCAACAAAGGGCTTGCCATCAGCGTTTTCTGGTAGAGAGTCTCCTCAAAGAGGATCACACCACTGAGATACTGGAGGGCACCAAGAATCAAAAAGAGAAGCTCACGCAGCGCACGGCGAGTCTGCTCCACATTCTCCACATTGATACTAACAAGGCGCTTGCCTATAGTGCCAGTGGATTCATCAGCAGCAATGATACCTTTGCCAGGGGTGCCAACGTACGCAGCATTCGCAATAAGCTCATCTGCAAGGTGAAGAAATACAACTTTATGTTAATTAGGCACAAATAGTTTGAAATTTAGCAAAATTATTAAGAAAAAAACCTAACTCAGAAAAATGAAACTCAACATTGCAAAATAAAATAGCCTTATCATAACATTCTCAACAAGTAACCAGAAACAATATGTGGTTAAGTAGTTCTGCTAATGCAGTAGACCAACTGTAACCAACACCTCCAAATTTGGATTTGGAAAACCAACCAGACAATTGACTTTTTTTCATGCAAGGAATGCAAGAGGGAAAGCAGGGAACATTTAGAAATCAAAATGTAACCAGCATCTACGACTAGATTACATGACACTAAAAGATTTGAGCAAGCTATAATATGTATAATGTCTTACCAAAACAATCCAGCAATAATGTTAAACATCCAAGCAATAGTAAAAGAATGTTCACAAGGTTTGGGTAGAAGAATATAAAGAAAACTTAAATCCAGTTGTAAAACATACCGGAAACAAATACAAATTATGATTAACTGGTTGGACATAGAGGTATAGACCTAATACAGAATTTATTTAGCTAATCAATAAATGTAGCTAAAGAGTCATATCTGCAATTTTAGAATAGCAACTATTTCAATCCATGGCTGATACCCTGTTGTCCTTTGATTCAAGGGTATAAAGTATAAACCAAATGAGAAATAAAAGATTCATACGAAAAAAAAAAAAAAAAAAAAACTTGGGCAAGGTAGCCTGAAATGAGCAGGGTAGTGCTAACACTAATGTTGTGCTTACTTGGATGGAAATAAGAGAGAACAACAAATAAATGTATAGATTTCTCTTGTTTTTAGGAAGGAAATAAAGACGGGGATGGAAGTTAGTTCTAATCATTTTCTCTTAATTAATGGAAATGAGATTTTCAAATATTATAAACAGAAAAAATGAAATTTTCTATCCCTTTAATTCCATCTATGTAAATAAAATAAATGGAATAATGGAAGTAACACAATACAATTCATATTTTTATTTTCTCTAATTATTTCATTTCCCTTCAATTTCCTCCTCTCCAAGCAAACACGACATAAGTGACAAAACTAACAAAAGTTTCAAATCGTACACCGAGTGGATAAGACAAAGGAGAAGCAGAAGACAAAATGCTATATAACTAAAACTGCTTGTTTGGAACCAATGACTGTGGGACCAAAATTCTAATTTCTAATCAGAAAACTGTAGCTTAGATTTTTTTTGAATTCTAATTGTTTATGTTTGATAAAGTATGAGAACTGTCATTCCATCCATCCGTTATGAGACATAGATTATGGATATATATTCAGTATAATACTATAGAGTTTTCGTCTCATGAATTCCTGAGAATTCTCAAGCAAATGCTATTGATTTTTAAGGATTACCAAATTCTTAACATTTCGAAAATAATTTTCAATTCCTACTTTTTTTTCAACCAAACATCGACTTCAGGTATAATACTAGATATACAATTTCAATTCCGTACAAACTGGATCATTCCAAACAAACGGTAATAGAATTCTTCTGAGTGAGAAAAACAATTGTATAAAGAACTTCTACAACATTTCCCTTATTCTTTGAAATAAGGATATATCTATTTATGCAAGGATATCAACTGGGAAAAAAATAGGAGGAAAAGACCATTGTTGTCAAACCACCCGAGAATTCAAGCCCTTTCACCCTAACCTCAACCTATAAGCCTGGATCCTCCAAATATAACAGATCGCAGCTGTAAAAAAAGCTCGGCTATAGCTAAAACCAACAAATAACATGAGAAAGCGAAGATCCACTTAAAAAACTACAAAAGCTCTCTGTTTCATACAACACAAAAATCCAAAAAATGAACCTTTTACAAGTATACGAAAACCATCCTCCAGACAGAAACAACCTAAAGTTATCGTAGATCTAAAATACATTGCAAAACCAACTACAATCGCCTCATTTAGGAAAACCGGCGCTGCAATCTACCACAAATCCATAAGTTCCCTCCAAAGAACATACATCAGATGACTACAACAAATAAGAAACATAAAAATTCAACTTGTACAACTCCAACCCGAACAAGAGGCAGAACCAACAACTAGAAAAGAGGTACCGTGATATTTGCCGACGTAGGCGGACATCTTGAATCAAGAAAGTAGGACGGAAACCAAGATCAAAGAGAGAATTCGAATGGACGCGAGGAACAGCAAAGGAAAGAAGGACTCGTGGGTGTTAAATAGAACCTGATCTGCGAGGATGACTCAACACTGCTGTATGCGGCGGCGGAAGTGGATTTAGGGCAAAACTTGCGGCTGCAGCCCACCTTTACTTGCATCCATACCCGATTCTGCACCATGGCAAGGAGTGGCCCTTTAGTAGGGACACATTTGGACTATCACCTTTCAACCAATCGTATAGAACAGGTACAAGCAGGGGTATAAACCTGGAAGTGAATAGATAGGCTGCTCTTCTCTTAACTCGGTTCAATGAACCCGACTTATTTTTTAGGAAATTGATTTTTGAAATGGAAAATTTTCCCAACGGCTTCATTCTGTTCCTCGATTTCGCCCTAGGAATTGAGGCGAAGTGTAGAAGATAACCTTTTGCCTCGAAAGTCTATGGAGCGGAGCGGAGCGACGACGGAGGTTCCGGTGCGGGACCAAAGTAGGGCACGGCAGGCGGCCATGCCGATCGAGTGGAAGGGAGATCAGATGACAGTCATGTTACAGGTTCGGATCTAGGTTAATTGGGTACCGGTTGTGCTCATGTTACCTGAGAAGACCCGATCCGTCTATCCTTCCTCCGCCTTTTCCACTGGATGGAAAAGACTGTGCGCTGTCCGGATCAACATACAGAGAAAGAGCAAGGAGATGATGCTCCGTTGCTATCCGCCCGTTTGACGATTGGATCTGCCTCGGGCTCTACTGGCGCAAGCGTTACTTAAGCAGCTTCCAGGTGACGCTTGTCGCCTTCGCCGCCGCCGCCGCCCGCGCCGCCGCTTTTGCACCCCTTCGTTGTTCCTCTCCGGCGACAAGGAGACGTACTTGATTCGTTTACTCTCATATCCTTCCTTTGCTCTCGGGGTTTTAGATTTATGCGTTCTTCTTTTGATTCGTCAATTGATCAAATTTTGGTCGTTGCCGTTTTGTTTCCTTTGGGTGAGAAGCAGATATCTTCTCCGGGAGCATCTCTTTGAGTCAAAGGCGGACGCTGGAGCATCCAAGACCTACCCGCAGAAGGTTGGAACCACCTGCAAGGTACGTTTTTTTTTCCATCAGATCTGTGCTCCTTGGTCGATGATGTTATTGTTTTCCCTTTCTCTATTATTTTCACATCTTAATCGATTGGAGAGCAATGTGTTGCTGTCTGTTTCACACATGAACAACCTAGAACTTCTATAGGTTGGGTCTTATTTTGCTCGGTTGATTGTGCAGTTAAATTACCTTGTGGTTCCAAATCCTTTTCTACTAAACTATTTTAGTTTATCTTTTACTTAATCAACTCAGAGAGTGTGCATGGGCATATAATCTATCTCTTATTCGTGACAAAAACTTCAATACAGGCGTTTGAATTAGTAATAGCTGATCTAGCAAGTAATTAGAACAGTTATTGCTTTTATATTCTATCTTTGAGGATTAGATTATATCACAGTGCTTATATAAGGTACAATGACAAGCACTCTATATCTGTCAATTCTAATGGAGTTATTATTAAAATTTTAGCATGGCCTTTTATGCAAATATAAGGAAATTATACAGGATAAGTTAATTCTTGAAGGCTTCACATAGAAATTGAGAGCTTAGAAAAGAAGAGCTAAGCAGAGTATTTATATAGTTTCAACTAAAATTTTGTTGTTTGAGAAGATTGAGTGGCAGAAATAATGAGATTTTCGATTATTATTCTTTAGAGAGAGACCTGTGTTCTAGTGATCATTGTTAGAGAGAACTTCCTTCCATTTCCATCTGTCAACTGCTTGATTATCGTCTGTTTTGCTGCCAATCACACCTCGATTTTTCTATTCAATGCATTCACACGGAGCTATATGCCCAGCTAGGGTAACCGGTCAGCTCCATCATTTCTTATCGACTGCCAGGATAAATTAATAAATGCTCACAGTAGGCGATCCAAAAGTTTAACATCCTTTTATTGCATGCCTCATTTAGGAAAAAAAAATCCTACAAATACATCATGACTAAGGATCACACTGTAAATGTTTAGGTGACAATCTGAATGTTCTGTCGCTGCATTATAGCCTCGGGGGTAAAATAATACACCCAGTTAGCTTTGGGGTGACCGACTCGGCCTCACAAAAATTTTTCCACCGGCCATCCGGGTAAATCAAGAAGCGTTCGTAGCGGGCGACTCAGAAGTCCAACATTCTTTGGTTGTACATTTTATTTGGAGAAAAAATTTCTACAAATGCACCATAACTAGGGATCGAACCGCGAATGTCTGAGTGACAACTTGAGTGCCCTACCGCTGCACCATAACCACGGGAGCAAAAAATGATATATTCAACTAGCCCTGGGGTGATCGACCTAGCCTCACGAAATTTTTTTCATCAGTCACCAGGGTAAATTGAGAAACGCTCACAGCGAGCAGTTTAGAAGTCCAGCATTCTTTGATTGCATATCTTATTTGAAGGAAAAAATCTCTATAAATATATCATAATTAAAACTCGAACCTGAGCACCTAGATGACAACCTAAGTGTCCTGTAGCATAATATCGGAGGTCTAAAATGATAGATCCAGAAATCATTAAAGTAAATTAAAAAATGTTCTATCCAAAAGTCCAATATCTTTAAATTGCAATTACTAATAACGAAGAATCACAAGAAGTTCATCTATCCTATAATTACTAGGTCAAGTATTTTCATAATTGTTGTAAGTCAATTCATTTACAATTTCAAAAGAATTTCATTAGGAATAGTTTTATGAATCTTGCAATATACTAGAAAATCTTCAACAAAAGGCTTGCTCTGGATGAAGCATGGTTTCTTGTTGATTATGTTGAAACTGCTATTAATAGAAGGTTTAATTTGTGATTCTGCACTTATGTTGGAGGCATTCTAGTAATATGGAAGAGCAAGAAATAAAGTTCTGTAGCTTGTTCTAGGAATATAGAGCTATACCTTTACACACTGAAAGGTGATGTAAATCAAATCTTTCTTTGATGATCTCAACTTTACAAAATGAATATGTACTGTGACAATCAATGACCATTTACATTACACGCAATCCAATGTTAGATGACCACATTAAACATTGTGGTAGCAGTTACTTGATCATGACCGAATTGATCGTACGAAAAATTTATCAAATTTAAATAAAAATTGAATCTCAATAAAAATCATAAATATATCATCATTGAGTTTATTTCAATTTTTTAATTTATTCCATTGTAATAATATAAAAAATTTATCTTTTACCAGATACTTTATATGAGAAGACTGCTACCAAAATATACAAACATGTCATGTCTTTACCAAATTACTTGGATAGTTTATTTACCTAAGCATCATGTAATAGATATTTACATGATTTACCTGTCTCCTTTATGCACTAGTCACTGTTCGGGCTGGCTAGATTAGTCCTCGTGATTTACCTCCTCCATGTTGGTCCTGGGACGGATTGACGGGGACGCTGGGGGCGAGCATTTCGTCTTTTGCCACAATGTAATAGATATTTATGCTCCAATTTAACAGTAATTGCTAAATGCAATGAGTGTAATTCTACATAGTTATTTAATAATATATTCTCACTCTTACTAAGAGTGAGTATTAAATTAAAATCGAATTGAATTAATTAAATCGAATTGAATCGATTTTTTTTAAATAAAATCGAACGGAATTAAATTAAAAAATATCGATTTAACTAAATTTTTTAATTATGGTAAAAAAAATGGATGAGTTTAATAAAATTTCAATTTAAAAAATTAAGAATAAAAATTTGATTTGATAAAAAAAATAATTTATTTGATCTATTCAGTTAATTAAATAAAAAATTTCAAAATCTAATTTGAATCTAATTAACTGATTTAAAAAAAAAGTGAATTTTTGAAAAAAAAAAAATAAACTGAAAATTTTAAATTCGATTCAATCGATTTATTTGATTTAATTGAATTTTTAAACACCTCTATTCTCAATTTTATTAATTGTTCAGCATATTACTTTGATAGTTGGATTAATTTTCCTCCGATGCCATTCAATCAAATACGATGCACTTATCAATTAATTGTTCAGCATATGTAGCAGTTACTTTGTCTGAGATTTCACTGCTTCCAAAATATACAAACATGTCATATACCTTTACCAAATTACTTAGACATAGTTTATTTACCCAAGCATCATGTAATAGATATTTTTGCTCCAATTTTGCAGTAATTGCTAAATGCAATGAGTTTAATCCTACATAGTTATTTAATAATATATTCAACCTTATTAGTTGTTCAGCATATTAATTTGGAAGTTGGATTAATTTTCCTCCGATACCATTCAAATACGATGCACTTATCAAACTGACTTATTGTGCTGCAACATGTCATTCTTCTGAGCAACTATTGTTGCAGTAGGACAATAGCTAGGGGATTCAAAAGGCTATCTCGTTTAGATTTTCAAGGTTTTGCCTAGGGGTATTCATTTTGCCTAGGGGGATTCAAAAGGCTATCTCGTTTAGCTTTTCGAGGTTTTGCTCAGGATCCAAATAGTCGTAGTTGATTTGGTATCGCCATCACTCATGACTCCATGATGATAGGCACACTCTATCACGACTTTCTCTATTTTTCACTTTCTTTTCATAAACAAATATTCACAGGAGGGCGATCTTAAGCGGTCACAGAAAATGAGTTTGGTTAATTTTTTTATGAAGTAGCTGCAAATTGTTCTAATAATGTTATGGAACTTTTCTTCAAGTAACAACACTCCATCTTTTTCTATTGGCATGGGTTTAATAATCGTTGGCTTATCTGCTAAACTCCATATTGATGCCATAAATGCTTCTCAGCTAGGACCTTGAGTGTCTTAGAAATTTTGCTAAATTAATATTGCACATTGAAAATGATTACAACAACCAAATTCAAGAGAGTATCTTGTTCTTCAGCTAAAAATTGTTTTCTTTTTTTCTTGTGTTTTTTTTTTTAAGTAGTTGTTCGTACTTGAGGCCGTTTCCTAAATGAGTAGTCTCCAAAATCTCTCTCACTATTGAAGGAAACAGCAAAGCAGTTGCTCATACTTGAGTGCATGGGGGACGAGAACATAATCCACTCTGGCGGCTGCCACTGCAAGCGTGTTAGATGGCAGGTTGAAGCACCATCAAGTCTGGTAGCATGGAGCTGCAATTGCTCCAACTGTTCCATGAGAGCAAACACCCACTTCATCGTGCCATCATCGAAATTCAAGCTCGCAGCCAGTTCCGGGCAGTTCCTAACAACTTATACCTTCGGCACTCATACTGCCAAGCACACCTTCTGCAAGCAATGCGGCATAACTTCTTTCTACTTCCCAAGATCCAATCCTGATGGCGTCGCGGTGACTGTTAGCTGTGTAGATCCTGGTACTGTCAAACATGTCGAAACCAGGTACTATGATGGCAAAAACTGGGAGAGCTCCTACGAGCAAAGCTCCATATCATCATTTTCAAAAGCAGATAACAATTAGTTAAGTTGTCTTTGTTTAAGTGGTAATAAACATAACAGTGTTCTTGGTGTGATCCCATTCCAGCCTATGTGATAATGTTAAGCAGTATCGTATGTCGATCAGCAGTAGTTTAAAGCAATAAAGTATTTTAATCTTGGACAAAAATCAAGGAATTCAAACAAAAGGGGAATTAGAAGATGAAAGGTTCAATACAATAGTTATAAATTTCACAACAATTGGCAACCTAATGAAGTCAAGCTTTACCATCTAAATTGTGAATTAGTTTGAGCAATCAAACAAGCAATCTTCCTTGAGACCTACCAAACTAAGAACTTGGCAAACTACACGAACAAAATGGAGGAGCAAAGCTGTCTACATGACAACTACCTCGTGTCTGTCTTTGCAAACTGAGAACAGAAACAGAATCATACTAGTTCTAATGGATTAGTTCGGAGAGGATTGGTTCACCTTCGGAGTGGGTGGTTCTAAATCCTTCTTCTTGGGGGGTCGCCCTCGCCGTTTCGGGCTTGACAGCGCCGTCGATGTTCCCTCTACGATAGGTACCGGAATGTCCTGCTTCTTTGGGCGGCCTAGTTTCTTACTCCCGGTTTCTTTTGGTTTCTTGGTGGTGCTTCCAGGTGGGCGGCCGGGCTTCCGCTTGGCAGCCACCGGAGCTTCGCCTGTTGCTGAAGCTTTGGGTGGCTCGGCCGGGGAATCTCGGGATTGAATTTTGTCAGAGGATAATTTCTGTGGCCGACCCCGCTTCCTCTTCCCACTGGGAGAAGCTCCGGCTACGGGAGAATTTGGCAGTGGGAAAGGCTTCAGTTTTGCATCGGGTTGAGTTGCGTCGGATGATGATTTCGGCGGCCGACCGGGCTTCCTCTTCTCCTTTGATGAAGTAGCAGCCGTCGATGCGAATGGCGGTCCAAAAAGTGTGGGGTTTTCTCCGGACTGAGCTGCTTCCGTAGATGTTTTAGGTGGTCGACCCCTCTTTCTCTTCTCGCCAGAACTAGTTGTACTTGGCGGCGCCATCCGATCACCTTTACTGGGTCTTCCTGGCTTCCTTTTGGGAGCCGGCGCCGAAGCAAGAGAATCGGGAATCCCACCAGCGTCGGCAGCTTTCCGGGGCCGCCCAGGCTTCCGTTTGGAGACAGCAGCACCATCTTCCCCATTGCTCCTGGGCCGACCGGGCTTCCGCTTTTCTCCCTCCACAGCAAGCACGACCTTGCGAGGGCGGCCCGGCTTCCGTTTCTCCCCATTCGGCGAGATCTCGCCGGCCACGGTATCCGTGAGCTTGTAGGAATGCCGTACCATAAAAAGGACGCCGCGCTTCTTGAGTCGGCGGAGGTGGCGCTTCAGAAGGGCGCCGTGTTTCAAGGGGAGGTCGGAATAGGTGCCGCGGATGAACTTGTTGATGGCCTGGGCGCTGGATCCGCGCTTATCCTTGAGCGCCTTCACGGCGGCCATTATCATCTGCCCGACAAGAAAGGAAAACAAATGCGTCAGATCTGATTCGCCATTAGGGAAAGAAGAAAAATAAAGAAGAAAGCCGAGCAAAGAATAGAACTTTAAGCGCTCCACCTCTTTGTAAGGAGGGTGCAGGCGGCTACGGCCGGCGACGGCCGGCGGAGTGGCGGAGGCCACCACCATTTGAGCGGATCAGCCAGCAGAGGAAGAGAGATGCGCAGAGGAGGAGATGCGCCGTGGACCTTTCGGTACTCGCCTTTACTATTTTGACTTTTTTTTATGGACTCTGTCTTAAAGAACAAGAAAGATGAACGGCAGCGATTAAATTGATCCGACGGTGAAAATGTGAGTGGAGTTGGATTACATTGCTCTCCCGTGGATCAGTGAGCTGGAAATATTGTTTTTAAAAAAAATATTAACTTATTATTAATAAATAGTTACAAACGAGAAGTATTTGCTTACTAATATTAACTTTATTAATAATAAAAGTCAAGTGTCTAAATTAATTTAGCTAACAACAATTTCAAATTATTGAACTAACGAAAAATTTCATATAAATACAAAGAATTTCTCTCGTTAGATATTAAAAGGTTGACTGTAATTTTTCGTTTAGGTTAAATCTGTTGAAAAAATTAGTTTTCGAAATTAATAAATCGAATAAAAATGTGACTGAACTATTTTCACAAATAGACTATCATAAATTATTTTTTTAAGCGAATAATAAAAAATATCTAAGATTATTTAATGAATGGTTAATTGAGTATAATTAGATGAAAGGCTTACACACGAGCTAGAATTATCAATGTGAATACTAACTCTAGTAAGTGTGATTGTTAATTCATATGAATTTTTTAAGACAAAAAATACAGTCGTCAATTGAAATTTGACTCATTTAATTTATCTATATTATTAAAATAATTTAAACAAATTAATTTAAAATTTTATTAACTCATTTAAAAAAATATTTAAATAGACTAACCCGATCTCAAGCGGCCTGACTCATAGTAAATTTGGTTGGTTCGCAGATTAAGAATAAAAGATTTTCAAATTTAAAATTAAAATAAAAAATTCAATAAACTTATAAACCCGAACTTAAAAGTTTTTATATTTTATATTTTTTATGGACTTATAAACTATTCTACCTAACTCGTAATTTGTTATGAGTTGAGTTGATGATTTCTCAACTAGTCAACAGATCAATTTATTTCATTCCATCATGTGATAAATTTTTGATGACAGATTAGTTTAGTTCATTCCATCATGTGATAAATTTAGGATGGATCAATAGCCTATCATGAGTTGATCCATCTAATAGTACTGTTGAAAAAGTTAATTAAAAAAAAAATGATATTTCGTAGTTATAATTATCGTGACATAAAAATTATTTGAAATCGTCTTCGACCGATAGTAGTCAAAGACATTGTATTATTTGAAGAATATTATTTGAAAAATATGTATCTCGCCCTCAACGCGATTATAATGCATTCACGATGGCAAAAAGGTAAAACGCTTGCTCTCAACGCCTCCGCCGGTCCGTCTAAAAATATATATATATAATAATATATATATAATTATTATGCATTCAATACATCTAAAAATGAGCCCTAAATGAATATATATATATATATATATAATTTTAATATTTTATATATTTTATCCTACACGCTTCATACATAATCAAAAAAAAAATATTTAAAATTTTTTCAATTTGAAAATTTTTGTATGTTTAATACTATAATACAACCCTTAAACCCTAAAAATAAAATTTCATTGACACAATCGGTTGCTTAAAAAAAATGATTCAGGCACTTGGATTCTGTGAAAATCGCCCATATCGCCCATGGAATGGATGTGCAAGCTATCATTTATTCATCTGTACCTCCGTGTATATTTAAAAAATAAACCAGTTTAAATTTTTTTTTAGCTATTATGATTTAATTCCTCTAAAGTAAAATCTTAAATAGCGTATCCTAGAGCTAAAAAAAAAATTACACAAAATAAAAAATAAAAAAAATTTACTCACGTTGTGTTGGACAACCTTCGCCAAAAATATTAAGAGAATTTACTGAATTGAAAATGACATAATTTTAATTTCAAACTTATCTATCGAGATGACCTGAGATGACCTAAGATGATAATCTCAGACGGCCAAGCAGAGAAGGAAGTGTTGCTTGGGAAGATTGGGCTATCTAAAAATTTTCGACTCCTGATTGGAGAATCCCGACTAGAGAATCTTCTTGACTGGAGAAATTTCTCGACTGGAGAATTTTTCTGATTGGAGCACTTCCCGATTGAAGAAATTTCCAACTGGAGGAGCCCGACTGGAAAAAAACCCGGCTGGAGAAATTCTCAACTGGAGGAATTCCCGGCTGGAGGAACCCAACTGGAGAAATTCTCGACTGGAGAAATTCCCGACCAAAGAAATTCCCAACTGGAGAAATTCCCAATTAAAATATACTGAGTAGACGTCGAGGCCGGCGTTCAATGCAGTTTCCTTAAAACAAATTTGTCCCCTATGGCAGTGCTTAGAAGTCACGACGGACGTCTATTTCCCAAGATACAATCGACAATAACTGCGATTACCACCAAGCACTGGCAATCGCAGCAAACTGAGAGGTACCTGAATGTTATCACGAGCAGATTTCCAAGTGAAAAGAATACTCAGTAGAGGAGAAAATGAGGGAACATAGGTGAAGAGCTTAGGCACTTTTGCTTTTCGTCGTGTCCCCTGTTCTTCTGGTCATAGTCTTCTTATATAGGAGTTCAGAGAAAAATCTGCAATCAATGACTATTAAGCAACCTTAATGGTCAGTCGTTGTCTTCGGCCGATTATAGAATCTCAATTTATTAGCGATTATTTCTTTTGTTACCACAAGCAAAAAGACTCATGTAGCAAAATGTTGATTCATTCTCTTAGACAAATTCTACTTGGACCGATCCAGCACCCTATTCTTCTGGTCATAGTCTTCTTATATAGGAGTTCAGAGAAAAATCTGCAATCAATGATTGATTAAGCAGCCTTAATGGTCAGTCGTTATCTTCGGCCGATTACAGAATCTCAATTAATTAGCGATTATTTCTTTTGTTACCACAAGCAAAAAGACTCACATAGCAAAATGTTGATTCATTCCCTTAGACAAATTCTACTTGGATCGATCCAACATTCGACATGCATAAGTCATGCTCGCACACGAGTCAATCTTGGTTCAATGCAATCTAGGCCTTGGATTTACACCCGTTACGTACCCACGTGTGAGAAAGAGTCTCTCCTTATGTATTTGTTCACATTATCAATGCATTTGATACAATATAAACCAATACTAAAGTCAAGAAACTTCTAATATGGGATTAAAGTCTCATGTACAATGATCTTTTTCCACTCATTTTACAATTTTACTCCATTCACATTTCCAACACATTGGGATGCACACCAAGTGAGCAAAATAACAATTGTCTATATATATATATATATATATATTCTGATGTGGGAGGAATAAGGAGGTTTATGTAGCAGAAATCCTTCTTTAGTTTGGTCAGAAGTTAAAGACATGTGGCAGTTAGTCAAGTATGCTTACCAAGTATGTTCTCTCTTCGGTCGACTTCCCGACCTCAAATATGCTCTTTCTCTGGTCAGCTTTCCGACCCCAAATATGCTCTCTATCCGGTTGGCTTCCCGACCTCAAATATGTTCTCTCCGGTCAATTTTTCAACCCCAAGCATGCTCTCTCTTCGATCGGATTCTCGACCCCAAGCATGCTCTCTCTTCGATCGGCTTCCCGACCGGAAGTATGCTTACTCCGTCACGCGAATAGCACATGGAAAGTCAAGACACGTGGAGTCATATGGGTGATTCAAGGTTCATACATTCATTTAATACACAACATGGGCGATGTGATAATATGATACAATGAAGATATTATCAAAAATACGATAGTAATATATGGATTAGACAGATGATATATTGATATGACACCTAACTAATGAGAAGAAATCATCTTCAAAGAGATTATAAAAGGGTCTATGTATACCGATAAAAATATATTTTTCATCAATTCATACATTTTTCTCTAAACTACTGTTTACATTCTCTCCCATCATCATCAAAAATTGACTTGAATATCAAAATAACTGAGTCAGCAAATTCTTGGCCCATATTCGAACCCTCCTTTATTTCCTTCTCTTCGCTATGGTTCTAAGAATTCCCTGAAAGTCTATCTATGTCATTTGGTCCAAGTAAGTTTTGGTCCTTCGTTGACTCGTT
>JBBUKS010486766.1:0-15828 GCA_038050645.1 Hedychium gardnerianum
AGGGGGAGGTAGGCGAAAAACATTTTATTATCACTTCATTGTCTCGACTTTTTCCTCTCTAATCCTTGACTTGAGCATAGGAGTAGTTGCGCCTGACATCCTCCCGGTATTCCCTCTAACCTTCCTATTCTCTTTTTCTATCCAGGTCGGTGAAGCTCTCCCAAGGTCCTTCTTCCCATTTGCTAACACGTGGTAATCCGATCAGCTAGTCAACGAGCTCACCGGTGGCTCATCCTTCAAGGAGTCCAATGCAGAAACAAGTAGTGAAGAGATAGATTGACAATAATGTTTATCACATCTATCAACGGGTTCTTCTACCATAAATGCCATCAAAAAATAATGATCTTTAAGTAACACGAAACATAATCATTACAAGAATAATATAGTCCCCAAGAGCAATTATGGTGATCAATAGAGGATAATTTATCAAATTGAGATTATGGGGTCGAAACTCGAAGGTTGATAGAGCGTAAATCCTTACACCCCGAAAAATTCATCTTCCTCTCGATTAGGTTCCATAGTTATTATGATTAACTTATTCTGTATTAATTCTGAGACGAACTGACGGGGACGTTGAAAGTGAACGTTTCACCTTTGCCAAATTATAAGAATAACATAATCTTAAAATATAACTGAATTGATCATCACGTTATAAATTAATAGAATTAAATAAAGATCGATTCCTTATAAAATTGGTAGAAATATCCTTTTATATAATAATTTATTTAAATTTCTTAATGTATTTTTTCTTAAAAGGTATGAACGGTCGTAAAAAAGAACCATCAAAATTATAAATTTCATTTGTTACAGAATTAGAATTATAAGAATATATGAGGGTGAGGTACAGAAGAAGTAGGTCTAGCATTCAGTTCTACTTTTTCCCAGCTTTGCCTTCTTTCCACCGTACAATTTCGTCGGCATATTTGATCTCTTCACCCATATTTGGAGTTCTTCACATTAATAAATAAAACTAATCTTTTATAAATATTTCAGAAAGTTAAATTATTATTGTTCAAATTAATATACTAAAAAAATAAAGACATTATAATAAAAAAATGTCTATATTAAATTGAACTATGAATAATATAATAAAATGTTAAATTAATTATATATTATATTATTTAAGATTGATCAAATAATATTAAATTATATTTTATTTTCTATAATTTTAATTATATAATTATTAAATAATTATATAATTAAACTAGTATTCATATCAGATTTTTTTAAATAAAAATTTTATCTTAAATTTTATATTTTATATAATTTTTTTTTACATTAGCTGTATCTATTCTCTAAATTTAAATTTTATAAATGATATTTCTTTATATTTGAGAAATAAAATTTATTCTTTAAATATTAAAATATTATTATTTTTAATTTTCATTTTTTACTTTCATGTTTATTATTTTTAAGGAGAAAAAAATAATAATAATAAAATAATAAATTATAGAAAAAAGAATGTATTGTATAATAAAAAATAAATATTTAAAGTAATTTTTTCATCTTAAATTTTAAATTTTAAATAAGGAATTACAATTTTTAAAGCGCAGCCCCTCCGACCATTTGCTGATTCCGGTCCGGTTCGGTCCGAAGGAACGGAGAATTAAAAGCCAAGAATCTGACGGACGCTGGTTTACTTATTTATAGCTTTACGCACGAGACAAACACGTGCAAGAAAGGCTCGCACTGACGAAACCAATCCCAAATGGCGGCGACAGCAGCAGCGACCATCTCCGGCAGCTCGTCTCTCCGGTCCGATGGAGCCGCCCTCTCCTCCTACTACCCTGATTACACTGGGGGAATTCTCAGGCGCACATTGGCTCGACGGCTCCATCCCTCGCCCGTGCCTGTTACCCGCCTTCGAGGCGGCCGCATCTCATGCCGGACGTCCGCGCCCACACAATCCTCCATTTCTGGCACCAAATCAGGCGAGAGTAAGTTTTCTATCTCGTCTCTAGGTTTATCATTTTAGTTGAGGGGTGATCGAGCGTCCTCGCTTTCGTGTGCGATGTGATCTAGCTTGGAATTTGGGATTTTGGGTTTATTTGAGATGGAGAATACTAGGTATTTTTCTGGGCAATTCTGACACTGACTGAGGCGTATGTGCGCGCCGTATTATAAGTTTCCCGAGTCATTGTGTTGACCATGGTATTCGCCAGGATATTTTCTCCGCTTATTTATTCGATCTTTCTTCATTTTTTTGCAGCATTAGGTAATCGTAGGATTTTAATTAGAAAACATTCACGACTTTTTCTTCATTTTGTATTTCTAATAATTTTTTAATGTATTCACCAGAAACCAATCCTGTGAGTAACACTGGAATCTTTGATTGAACCATTTATCTACTCAGTTCATGGAAATTAGTTAACAGGATTAACTAATTTTGAAATGGAAATCAGATAAAAGAATTTCTAGTGTCGTTCGTTGCTATTTGGGCAAAGATATAAAAGATATGTAGAAGACTTTAGGTTCGATAATTTCTCAAATTGTGGTTTGTATGCAGTGAAATCTGGACCTAAGGACTTTCTCCACATCAATGATTTCGATAAGGAAACAATCCTCAAGATCATAAATCGGGCATCTGAGGTCAAAGCACTGTTAAAATCAGGAGATAGGTCTTTCCTTCCTTTCAAAGGAAAGACTATGGCCATGATTTTTGCTAAACCATCCATGAGGACCCGTGTTTCATTTGAGACTGGATTCTCCTTGCTTGGTGGCCATGCCATTTACCTAGGTCCTGATGATATCCAAATGGGCAAACGTGAGGAGACTCGAGATGTTGCTAGAGTACTTTCGCGCTACAATGACATCCTTATGGCACGCGTATTTTCTCATCAGGTAAGATGGTTAGTTGCATTTTTCGACATCCTCATGGCACATGTAATTTCTCATGCACTACCATTGATCTGTGCAAACATGAAATCACATTGATGTCCTGGAGTGCTTGAGCCCTCTGGTTTTCTTCACTATGTTATTGCTGTTCTTATGTCTTCTACACTTGCAAGTCGTCCATAATTATTATGCCATTCTATATAAGCTTTAGCACATAGCAATGTATTCTTCATATGTGGCTCTTTTGTGTTACTACCTTGTATTTCTGTTGTGAAGTATGTCATTGTGATATTTGATTACCTTTATGAATTTAAACAAGGACCTAAAGGTTGAAATTTAGAATTCTTATCAGGATTTTACAATAATGTGCGTCTTCAATTACACATTCCAATACACTATGCTACGCAATATCAGAGAGGTCGTGAAGCTTTTATATACTCAATTTTATGTGTCTAAAGCCTTAGAAATGATGATTGATTCATATATTATTGTATGTTTTACTTTCTATCCCCTTTGATCAAGCATTATATTTCATGTTAATTTCCTAAGATGCTTGAATCACATTTATAAATCTACAATTTACTGAATTCTTACTGATTTGCTCTAAAGTTCATTTATCTGGTAAATTAAGGCCTCATGGAATATATGTTCAGGTTGTAGATAATTTAATGCCTTAATCTCGCTGCTGGATGCCCAAAACACAATGTTAATCAGATACATTCACTAGTCTAAGCTACAATTCACTAGTGTGATGATTTGAAAGCTAAGTTATAAAGAACTTTTTATTGTTGTTCTAACATATTATCATGGGTGCCTTATTGTTTGTATACATTTTCTGAAAATGTGCTGTTAGCAATGTTAAGACAAACCCTTCTTGTGCTTTTATGGCATAGGGATCAGAATGTGCATATACGTATCAAAAATAAAATGTATCTATGCTTCTTTTGCAAATATATAAATAGAACTTATCAGAAACTGCTATGCAACAATTTGTTTGGATTTAGCCTACTCAAACTGGAAATGCTTCATGTGATGACCATCCTTCTTTTGCTGAGGTGTTATAGCTGCTTCCAACCTTGTTTGATGCTGATGCCTAAACTATCTGAGACTTCGAGTTCCTGTGAATCTGATTTCTGTTAGTTTTCCAACATGCAAGGGAAGGGGAAACTTTGAGTTGGATTTCAACAGTGAAGCTCCACTGATACTTCACATAGCTGAAGTAGGCCATATGTAGGAGTTTAATAGGAGAAAAAAAGTGAGTCTTGAGTAGGCATAGGCTCTTAGCCAAGGTAGGTTTAAGCTAAAGTTGGAAGCACAGTGGCCAGAAGCCTTTGATACACACCTATCGTCAATGTATAAGCATGGGAACATTCCGTGTTGTATTAACTAGTTAATTTATTGACACAGAATCCTGTCGGTTGGATGATTACCTGTCTCTATTGATCTTGTCGCATGTTGCTATAATGCTATTGATTAAATTTTGTTCTCGGCATTGCCGCTTTTTAATCCTTTATAATTGTTGCATCTTATAATCCTTTATAATCGTTGCAGGATATTTTGGACCTTGCTGCATATTCTTCTGTACCTGTAATAAATGGTCTGACTGACTATAACCATCCATGCCAAATAATGGCTGATGCACTTACAATTATAGAACACATCGGTCAATTGGAGGGAACCAAGGTATCCATTACTCAAAGTGGACTTTGATCGGAGACATGCAGAATTGAGCTGTTTAAACATATTTTTGTGATTCTCCGTAGGTTGTGTATGTTGGAGACGGGAACAATATTGTACACTCTTGGCTTCTGTTGGCATCTGTGGTTCCTTTCCATTTTGTATGTGCTTGCCCAAAAGGATTTGAACCAGATGAGAAGACTGTCGAAAAGGCAAGGAGTGCTGGAGTTAGTAAGATTGAAATTACTAATGACCCAAAGGAAGCAGTCAAGGGAGCAGATGTTGTGTACTCAGATGTTTGGGCTAGCATGGGGCAAAAAGAGGAGGCTTCATACAGAAAGCAGAAGTTCCAAGGATTTCAGGTACATCAGTCATCACTCCCTTCCATTTTTTTTTTTTTTTTCGAAAACTCAAACTTAAAACAGATTTATAGACATCAATCTTAAATAAAAACTTCCTCCATGTGAATATTTGAACAAGCTTATACTTATTTGATAAAACGAATGTACTTGCAGATTGATGAAGCTCTAATGGAGATTGCTGGTCCAAAAGCTTACTTCATGCATTGCTTACCCGCAGAGAGAGGCGTAGAGGTTACCAATGGTGTCATCGAAGCTCCCAACTCAATTGTTTTTCCCCAGGCCGAAAATCGGATGCATGCCCAGAATGCCATCATGCTCCACCTCTTGGGTCTCTAGGATAATCATATCATTAACTATGTGATGAAAGGCTGATCAGTGATCACGGTCTCTTCCTTTTTTTGTGTGTGTTTTTTCATTAGGATTATCAAATTGGATTTTGTAAGACAGTTTATGAGGTTTCAGTACATCGTCTAGTGATAAAATAAGGATATCTTTAATATGAAAAATAGTGTGGATATTATTTTGATATTTTAAAAAATGGGACAATTAAGGGTATTTATAAATTTTTGCCAATTTATTTACTTCTGTTATTATTATTTTTATCTTATAAAAATATCAAACTTCGCATGGGCTTAATCTAGATTTATAGTAGTGGCCCAGCCCAGTTTAGACATGGGCCTTCTCTGCCTTGGGAAAGAAGCAAGTGGAACCGAGATCTAATACCTAATTGCGACGGTCACGGAGGAGGAAGAAGAAGGAAAAGGGAGAAGAGAAAAGTGCAGCGATGTTTAGGAACCAGTACGACACTGATGTCACTACCTGGAGCCCGGCGGGGAGGCTGTTCCAGGTGGAGTACGCCATGGAGGCTGTCAAGCAAGGTGCTGCCGCGGTCGGCCTCCGCTCCGCCTCGCACGTCGTCCTCGCCACCGTCAACAAGGCCGCCTCCGATCTCTCCTCCTACCAGAAAAAGGTATTCAAGATCGACGATCACATCGGTGTTGCCATAGCCGGTCTCACTGCTGACGGTCGCGTTCTCTCTCGCTACCTCCGCAACGAATGCATCAACCACGCCTTTGTCTACGAGTCTCCTCTACCTGTCTCCCGCCTCGTCGTCCGACTCGCCGATAAGGCCCAGGTGCCCGCTCCATTTGTTTTTTTTCTTTTCTCTTAGCTGGTTGTTTGGATTCCCAAAGACAGAATCATATAGTTATTCTAATATGTATATGTGAATCTACAACTAGGATCTAGCTAAGTCATTTGGAATTTTTAGTTGCCATTTTCGGCTTAAACTGCTATATTCAACAAACACACACACACACACACACACTAAATTTTGTTATATTTTTCTCCCTGTTTGCCTTCAGTTCCTAGTTAATTAGTCTCTTTCAGTTGTGACTGCCCAACATTTGAAAGAATGTTCAACTATTTTTAAGTCTTTATAATTTGTCTCTGATAGAACGAAAGTTCCCCTAACGTTTCCAATACATGTAGTCTTCTTGCATAGACATTGGAAAAAGGGTGAGGATGTGAGGAGATTTGGTGGTGGCCTCTTGCACGGGAAGATTAGTTAGAGTAGGAAAAAAATGCAAGGGAGTTAAAACAAATTTCTTTTTTGGTTCTTTGTGCTTTACATAAGGTGCATCTAAGCTTTGATGAGCTGCAAAACATTTTAAGGCTAGATGTTTGTCTTAACTTTCTTATTTGCATGATTTTCAAGTAAACCTTAAGTTTTTTCCTTCTCCCCTATTTGCTTTCCCCTCTTTTTACTTAACTCTTAACTCTCTATTTGTTATGAAGTAAAAGAGCAAGTAAAATTAACAAAAATCTTCTATATCATCAAGCAAAAATTTTATTGAATAGTTAATATGGGACAAAAATAAATGTCATTTGCTTGCTAATCTACATAACTTTTGTTGCATCACTTTGCAAGTTTTTTTTGACTCTCATGTTTGGCCTAATTAGATGATTTATGTATAATAATGATTCAATATATGAATATCCTAGGTATATAGTTTTGTAAAATGCCATTTATCTCTAGGTTCCATGCTGGATGACTGGATCTGGTTTAAACTTGACTGATTCAACTTTGCCTTTTAAAAAAAATTGAAACTGGTCATAATTGATCAAAAAATTAAACTGGTCATGACTGCTCTAAAAATTGAAACTGGTCATAAGTGTTCAAGAGTTCGGTCAAGATTATTTCCACTTAATTTAAATGAGCCTCAATAGGTAATGGGCTTATCTTGTTAAAATGGTGATGTCATTTGCTGATTTGAAGCCATTCATTTTCTATCCATCCCATCTGATAGTTATTCAAGTAAGCAAGCATCGGGGAACAAGAATACTAACAATGGTGACAAAAGAGGAATAATATACTGCAAGAAAGTATTGAATGAAGATTCATATAGCTTATTGTCATTTCTCAATGTTGTTTCTCTCCAAGTCTGCATTGTTGCTGTTAGGTTTTTTCTGTGCGTCATGTTTCATTTTACTAATAGGAACTCTAGTGCTTTCTCATTCTCCCTCTATTTTTTTTATGTAGATAATATCTCAGGGATCAGTTTGAGATCAATTTTGGATATTTTCTTCTTACCTAAGTCCCATACTAGTGAACTGTTTGCTACATGACAATGACTATGAGCAATATTTTTGGATAAAATTTATCGAGTTAAAGACCTTAATTTACTATGTATTCTTTCCATGGTGTGGTTGATTCATGGAATAGAATAGAGAAAGAATAACATATTATTCCTAGGGAATAGAATAGGTAAAGAATAAACAAAGAACAAGATTTCCGTAGTCATGGTTCATGGATTAGAATAGACAAAGAATATAAGGAATAAACAAGGAATAGATTTCACAATTGAAAAAAAATACCATTACGTAAATAATTTGTCTTACACGATCTCCCTGATTAGTTTGTATAAGCCCTGGCCAGCCCGAGCAGACTACCCATTCTGATCAATCTGTGTTGCATGATCTGACTGACTGAACTGATTGACCGACAAACAGCCCAGTTACCCATATTGTCTGGCTCGATTTGGCCACTTGGACCACGTGAGCTGCACAACTGATTTGTATAGCTCATCTGTCTTGACTGGTCTGTTTGTCCCATCATGCTGACCAACCTGTTCAATTTGAATCTGAGCCATCCAGCTTGACCGACCCAACCGAACCAACTAGCCTATCTGACCCAACCAACTTGACTTTTCCACTTGGTCTGTCTGTCATGTGTGGCTCATCCAGAATGACTAACGTTTGGGCTGTGTAGCTTGTCTAACCTGGTTAGTCCAGTTGGAATATCCGGATATATTGTTTGAAAGATGAAATAAATATGGGATTGGTATTCCTAGAAAGGCTTTGTTGTCCTTTACAAGTAACAAAATAGTTTGGTTTATTAGACAAACTATTCTGTCAATTCATCAAGTCATTTTCAAGTCACTTTTTATGGATGTGATGCTTACCATTGGATAATAGTTATATCATGATAACTCATTCTTATTAATAAAAACATATAAACGGTTGTAATGATTTCTTTTTAAACAATTCTATATCAAGCTAACTTTCTGGATCATCATGGTATACATAGGCATGTTTCTGCCTTTAGTGAACATCATTGTTCTTGGATTTTGAATTCATGCTTTTCAGTAGCTTAAAACAATAAGGACTGATCTGTGTGAAAAGGAAGTTGAGAGAATATGGAAACAAGATAGGATGTAAGTATGAAGAAGACATAGCATCTGGTGTTATTTCTTTAACTACATATTTCCCTTGACAAGTACAATAAGCCTAGTGTATGTGCTGAGTGCATCTGTGAGAAGAAATAAATAACCTGTAGCTTGATTAGTTGTGAGGTTACCTGTAATTTTGTTTGACCCTTACAAAAGAAGAAATCAGTAACTTTGGTTTATTAGGCTCAAATTATTCTATCAGACAATTAAGTCAACTTTCAGCTCATTTTTCTACTGATGCAGTGCTCCCCATTGGAAAATAGTTTGATCTATCATGAAAATTATATGGCATAGCAGTCACAGTCACAGTCACAGTCACAGTCACGATTTCCCTTTCAACATATTTTTTATGGACTAAAGTTTTTCTGGATCTTGTACATAGGCATGTCTCTGCTTTTAGGAAAAGCAATTCATCTAGGAGTTCGTGAAAAGTTTATGCCTTTTCTGGAAGAAGTATAGTGACAGATTTGATCCACATAAAATGTATGTTGAGAACTCATAGATCACTTTGGGAAACAAGACAGTAGACTGAAGAACAGAGAGCATCTTGTGATTTCTTAGATAGAAAAACACTACCGAGAAATAAACTTAGTGGCTTGATAATTCTCAATATATATGATAGTTAGTACGCCGTTACCTAAACTCTTTGCCAACCCTTGTACTTGTGTGTTGGTAAGACAACCTTAGTAAGAGTATAACATATTTGTATATATTTGACTTCATGCTCTTCCTTGCATAGATTCATTTTACTTGTGTTGGTATATCACAAGCTCAGTAAGAGTACATCATATTTGTATAGATCCCTTTGACCTCATGCTCTTCCTTGATGATGTTGTGTATTGATAACTAGATTCGGGGTCATATTGGATACTGTTTGCGTCTGAGTAATATATGGTTACTGTATCGAGTTACCTTTTTTTCTGAATAAGCCATATAAATCCTTTACCTCATAATTTTTTCAGCCCATTTTTTACTGATATGGTGCTTGACCATTGTTAATGATTTGATCTCATGAAATTCATTCTTTATTTAGACACAGAGGGACAATAAATTTATTCTCATTTAATTATTATGAAAACTACATGTATCTTAGAATTGCTAATGTATAGGAGAACCTAAGCCTTGCATACAAGTTTTTCTCTCGTTATTTACAGATTCCTCTAGAGAAAACTCTTGTTTTTCTTTGTTCTCTTATAAATCTAGTACAAGATTCAGCTAAGTGTACTCTCATTCGATAATTGTCTTTGGAATGTGGTGCATGGTTTTGTAAAACTCAGATAATTTCACATGGGACAAGAATGCTTTACAACGGTTAAGTTTTATAGTGGATAATATTAACATGGATATGATAGTGTATAATATAACTTCCACCTACAAAACAAAACCGGTGACAGAATTTGAAATTTGGGGCAGACCAGGTAGCTTAATGATTTAAACATTTTTTTGTAGGTTGGAGTAGGAGATGGTATATCATTTGTAGTTAGAATTTCTTGACTCTGGACTTGAGCTTGTAAATGTTAAGTTTAGATCAGTTTTAGATGAAGTAACTTATTTAGTCATGTGGGCATGGTTCTCTAGGGATTTTATAATTGGTGCCTATAGACTCTAATTGTTTTGTAATGGTTGGCATGAGAGCTCATATCTGGCCTCACTCTAATGATTCTTCAAGTACAGGTGTGCACACAGCGATCATGGAAAAGACCATATGGAGTTGGCCTGCTTGTTGCTGGATTAGATGAAACTGGAGCTCACCTCTACTACAACTGCCCCAGTGGAAACTACTTTGAGTACCAGGCATTCGCAATTGGATCCCGCTCACAAGCTGCAAAAACTTTCTTGGAACGCAGATTTGAGTCTTTCAACAACTATTCTCGTGATGAACTGATCAAAGATGCAATTTTTGCCATCAAGGAGACTTTGCAAGGAGAGAAGCTGACTAGTGCCATCTGCACGTTAGCTGTTGTTGGAAAAGACGAGGCCTTTCATTTGATTGACCAGAAGATAATTCAGGAACTGATTGATTCAATGGAGATCAAAGAAGATATTCCTGATGACCAGGCTCCTGCTGACCAGGCTCCTGTAACAGATGAGGACGGAACTTCCGGAGCTGCTCCGATGGATATCTGATGAGAGAGGGACTTCAATTCAAAATTCAATGACATGCCTGCAGTTAGTTGATAGTCATGCTTGCACCCACTCTTTAGTGAAATGTTATGCCTAATTTTAAACAGAATCTGCACCTCGAGAATTTGTTATGGGTTTATATTAAAACTGGTTTGTTTCCCAGTGAAGCTTCGGACGATGTTATCCATTAGCCGTAAATTGTCATTTCAGTCGTGTTGATGACTTGATGTTGCATTATTGAGTTTGCACAAGTAGTGTTGCTTAGAATGAGCTTTTATAGAACATCCGGTAGAAAAGTGGCACCAACTGTCTTTTCTAGGCAAAAATTTCCCAACCCGAGGACTTCCTTTTGGGCCATTTCCGAACTGTGAACTATGTTCATTTGATCAAGATGTCCTTGTGCATCAAGTTGAACTCTTAATTTCTTATTACTAAGGGATGAACTGATGATAATGCATGAATTATTATCGTCATAAGATTTGAGAATCAAATCTCGACTAGTAATCAGGTTCCTGTCATCTCTCATGTATTCATCATTGTTCGAGCTAACTAGATTAGTTTTCGTGATTTATTTTCTTCATGTTGATCTTAAAACGATCTGACGAAAACGTTGAGAACGAACGTTTTAATTTTTACCATCGCGAACCTTAATTTCTTAAGCGGATATTATATTAAAGTTAACTACTTAACTATTTATTTCAAAAGCTCGAGGAAATAGATAAATCAATTTATATTATATGCGAACAATGTTCAACTAAAAGAGAAACAATAAAAACACGTCTTGTCACTTTATTAGCATCTTGACTCGATCAAAAGGCTAAAAAAAAGCCAATCTTACTGAATCCATTGTACTCCCTACAGCAAGACTCCACCTAAAGGCGAGAAAAAAAAAGAAGCCAATCCTACTGTATCCATTAAACTCACTACGACCTTTACAGTTGTACATTCATCTTCAAGTGGCAAAGGCAAGAGAGAAGCACCCTCCAATCCATGCACAATAGGATTTATTTGTAATCACTAATCATGTGAGATCTTACTAATTTAGTTGTAATCAACGTTCCAAAAGTATAGTAAATTATACGTAAAACTTGGTTCCCAATCCAAACCATCACTGTTTCAAAAAGACATTGATGTGGACAAGGGTACTTTGAAGCCAGCAAAGGCATTAACAATTTCAATCATTCATATTTCTTCCTATCCCCATGCATTGCATCTAAGCTCCACTTTGAGTTTTATATATAGAATTAACTAGATATGTGCAATGCTGATCCCTGATCACATTTTGTTCTTTTGCAAATTATCTACAGTTATTATTTATTGCTTGGGGAAAATATTGGCCCACAAGAATGAGAATAAAGATGGAAAAATGGATCGAAAACAATAGGTTAAAGGTTAAAATAAGTGAGAGTGGATGGAAGCTGGTGGTGTGGTGGGTTACAGGGTGGCCTCAATGTCCACAGCAGTCGGAGACAAAACCACATGAAGAAGAGGGGGAAAGATCTAAACAACAATCTCACATCTCGATCCATACTGCCTTTGGTCTCCTTTACTTCCCTCTTTATCATGCCCAATGCTCCTAGCCTCTATCCATTTCAGATTAAAGAATAACACTTTGAGCATTACATATTCCTGTGGAGTGGCTTCTTACTGCCACTTGACGAAATTTTTAATATTTTTTGGGGAATACATTTTCTCAGGGGAATCCATTTCTGTATAACTCAGTCTCTCTCGCATTAATGAATCCCATGTTCTTCTGTATATATATCAAATCTTTCTTGTTTTCTATCCTTCTTTATCTCTGAAATAAAATAATCAGTGATTTGATGGAGAAATTAATTAACGAAGATTTTACATGGGCGAAAATCAGAAGGCGCCCATCGTTTCACAATTAAATGGACGCTTTAGTTAAAATAAACTATCCAAAATATTACTGTTAGCTTAACAGTTGGCTGCTAAACGTACAGTAACGGATTGCTAGATTTTATAATAATATCATTATTGTATATTAATTTTACTTATGATAATTTTATTAAAATAATATTTTAATAAATAAAATAAATTAAAAGAATTCACGATACTCGTTATATTTTAAATAAATATTATTTAATCACGATCGATTATATAAAAATTAATAAATAATTATTACAATACGTGACAACTGAGTGTAGGGTGATAATCTAATATTGTAATGAGTAAAATAAATTAAAAAGATTTTATTATATTTATTATATTTTTAATAAATATTATTTAATTATGATCGACTGTGTAAAACTTAATAAATTATTATTATAATATTATAATAGTTGCTTATTAGTGTCTATAATAATATTATTATCTTACGTTAATTTTATTTATTAAAAAATGATAATACTCTAATTAAAATAATATTTAATTATGGTAAAAAGCGAAACGCTCACCCCAGCATCTCCGTCAATTCGTCCCAGGATCAGCACGGAGGAGATAAATCACGAGGACTAGTCTAGTCAGCCCGAACAGTGACTAATGCATAAAGAAGACAAAAACTTAATTACTGATCAAAATTTAATTCCAAAACCTCATCGTGACCATGCCTACACTAACCATCTTAAAATAACATTTAATGAACAATATATTAAAGGACTTATTTACTATATTTCAGTGAAATTTATATATATCAAATCTTTCTAGGTTTCTATCCTAAATAAAATAATCAGTGATTTGATGGAGAAATTAATTAATGAAGATTTTAACATGGGCAAAAATCAGAAGGCGCCCATCGTTTCACAATTAAATGGACGCTTTAGTTAAAATAAACTATCCAAAATATACTGTTAGCTTAACTGTTGGCTGCTAAACGTACAGTAACGGATTGCTAGGTTTTATAATAATATCATTATTTTATATTAATTTTACTTATTGAACGATGATAATTATATTAAAATAATATTTTAATAAATAAAACAAATTAAAAAGACTCGCAACATTGATTATATTTCAAATAAATATTATTTAATCATGATTAACTATATAAAAATTAACACATAATTATTACAACGTGTGACAACTGATTGTTAGTTTCTACAACAATATCATATTTATGACGCATTAAAGGGAATTTTTCCTCCAACGAAAAGCGCGTCTAAGAATGCTGGTCATTTGGATGAGCCTCTATTAGCACTTCTCAATTTACCCTGATAGCCGGTGGGAAACTTTCGTGGGGCCGGACCGGTCACCCCAGATTCGACGTTATCCAATCTGGTTAATCATTTTTTTTTACAATAATATCATCTTATGTTATTTTATTTATTATAGAGTGACGAATTAGTCATGACCGATCCTAAGCCCAGATAAAGGAAGAGGATTGCGTTAGGTTGTCAGTCAGTGTTAAACTATGACAAATTTCAATGAATTGATCAATTAAACTATAGTGCTAATGTTATGATGTTCCCCGTAAGAAATACGTTGCAGGGTCCAACTATAATAGCTCGGCAAGGATCGCTACATCTCCATGAGAACTCGGGTGTAATACTAAATATGCAAGAGTTTGTGTTACAGGGTCTGACTGTAACGTCTCAGCAAGGACCGCTACATCTCCATGAGAACTCGGGTGTAGTACTAAATAGGCAAGAGTTCTCACACCATAAGTTGAATAAGAACAAATATTATAAGAAAACTAATAATCTAAGATTTAGAACATGAAACATATGAACTCTCACTGGTAAATCAATAGAGGTAGTAGATACGATGATTAGGCGAAGAATTAGTATTTTGTATGTACAAGAAATAAAATGGGTAGGCGAGAAGGCAAAGATATATTAAAGGACTTATTTACTATATTTCAGTGAAATTTATATATATTAAAGGACTTATTTACTAGGTTTTATAATAATATAATTATTTTATATTAATTTTACTTATTGAACGATGATAATTTTATTAAAATAATATTTTAATAAATAAAACAAATTAAAAAGACTCACAACATTCATTATATTTCAAATAAATATTATTTAATCACGATCATCTATATAAAAATTAACAGATAATTATTACAACGTGTGACAACTGATTGTTAGTTTCTACAACAATATCATATTTATGATGCATTACAGGGAATTTTTCCTCCAATGAAAAACAGGCCTAAAAATGCTGGTCATTTGGATGAGCCTCTATTAGCACTTCTCAATTTACCCTGGTAGCCGTTGGGAAACTTTCGTGGGGCCGGACCGGTCACCCCATATCCGACGTTACCCAATCTGGTTAATCATTTTTTTTTTACAATAATATCATCTTATGTTATTTTATTTATTGTAGAGTGACGAACTAGTCATGACCGATCCTAAGCCCGGATAAAGGAGGAGGATTGCGTTAGGTTGCCAGTCAGCGTTAAACTATGACAAATTTCAATGAATGAATCAATTAAACTATAGTGCTAATGTTATGATATTTCTCGTAAGGAACGCGTTGCAGGGTCCAACTGTAACATCTCGGCAAGGATCGCTACATCTACATGAGAACTCGGGTGTAATGCTAAATATGCAAGAGTTTGTGTTACAGGGTCCGACTGTAACGTCTCGACAAAGACTGCTACATCTCCATGAGAACTCGGGTGTAGTGCTAAATAGGCAAGAGTTCTCACACCATAGATTGGATAAAAACAAATATTACAAGAAAACTAATAGTCTAAGATTTAGAACATGGAACATATGAACTCTCATTGGTAAATCAATGGAGGTAATAGATGCGATAATTAGGCGAAGAATTAGTATTTTGTGTGTACAAGAAATAAAATGGGTAGGCGAGAAGGCAAAGATGATAGATAACTCGAGTTTTAAGTTATGGTACACAGAAAAGTGTAAAACAAGAAATGGGTTGGGTATTGTTGTAGATAGTTCGTTCAAGGATGAAGTTGTATGAGTAGATAGAAAAGGGGATAGAATTATAGCTCTCAAGATAATAGTGGCGAAAGAAATTATAAACGTAATTAGCGTATATGTACCCCAAGTAGGATTAGATGAAGTTACCAAATTAAAGTTTTGGGATGATCTAGATGAAGTATTACAAAACATTCTGTTAAATGAAATGATTTTTATAGGAGGCGACCTAAATGGGCATGTCGG
>JBBUKS010486783.1:0-15826 GCA_038050645.1 Hedychium gardnerianum
AAGGTCAATTTTGAATTGATCATGATTAGACTCAACCAACTAAGGAGGATTAATGATGCTCATTAATAGAGATTAATAGAGCATTGATGAAAAGAAGATCAAGAGGCAAAAACCTTTGGTATTCATTAGATGAATATAAAAGGTTGCAAAATGAGATTTTCATGCAATTTTTCGAATTTGATTCCTCTTCTTCTCCTTCTTTTTCCTTGGCCAAAACCCCTTGTGTGGTTGCTAGCACAACCTTAGGTGTTTTTTCTTCTCCAAGTTTGTGAGTTTGTGAGACGGACGGAACGTGTTCGTGTGGATACCATTAGAGGCGCGAACACTTGATCGTGTTGAGATCCAACAAGTACCAAAGTTGCTGCCAGGAGAACGTAGCTCACGCAACAAAGGTATAATTCTCATAACTCTTAGTATACGAGTTTCCTTCGCATGGATCTTCTAGAAGGATCTTGATTTTATTCCGCTGCGCTTATATTGCTTTTGATCTCAAGATCCTTACAGGACAACTCCATATCTTCAAGTAAGATAGATGAGGTTTCTTACTAGCCCATATCTAATATGGAATTGTAGAGATTGCTTTTGTCAGGACTCTGTTTAGCAAGTAAACAACTATCTCAAGTGAATAACCCAAAAGGATTTGGGAAGACTTGTACGATCCATCATTGACCTAACCATGTCCAACAAGGTTTGGTTTCACCATTATGTTGTGGTGTAAAAACCGGAATCCATTGAGACAATATTTCATTATCCCCCAAATAATCTTGAAACTCTTGGCTTAAGTATTCACCACCTCGATCGGATCAAAATATTTTAATACTTTTACCAAGTTGTTTCTCTACTTAATTTCTGAATTCTTTGATTTTTTCAAAGGATTTAGACTTGTGATTCATCAAATACACATACTTAAATCGTGAGTGATCATCAATGAAGGTAATGAAGTAGCTATAACCTCCTCGTGCATGAGTTGACATTGGTCCACATACATTGGTGTGTATGAGGCCAAGCAACTCTCCCACTAGTTCACCTTTTCCAGTAAAAGATAACTTTGTTATCTTGCCTTTTAAGCATGAATCACATGTATCAAATAAATCTAATTCAAATAAATTCAAAATTACAAGTCTTTGCAATTCGGACATGAGTTTCTTACTTATATGGCCAAGCCGACAATGCCACAAGTAGGAGGTTAACTGATCATCTTTTCAAGCATGCTTGTTGCTCACTTCGATATTGAATACGCCACCGTATGTATCTACCGTGCAGATGTCATTGCATAAAGTTTCAATACCATAAAGAACGTCATTCAAAGTTATGTAACAACTATTGTTACTAAAAGTCAAATCGAAACCTTTTCTATTTAAACCAAAAATAGAAATAATGTTCTTTGTTAATGCAAGAATGAAATAACAATTATCTAGTTCTAAGACAAGTCCAGTAAGGAGATTTAACAAATATGTTTCGATGGCCACAGTTGCAACTTTTGCCTCATTGCCAACTCATAGATTTGATTATCCCTTGATGAATCTTCTGCTATTCCTTATGCCCTATATGTCATTACATATATGTGAGCCACACTCAGTATCCAATATCCAAGTGTTTGAGGAAATAGCATGACAATCAATAACGAAGATAGCAGAAGCAGATGGGGCGTCGGATGCCAATTTCTTCTTCAGTGACTCAAGATAGATCTTGTAGTTTCTTCGCCGGTGACCCATCTTGCCACAATGGTGACATGGGCCCTTTTGTGTTAGTTCTTCTTTCTTAGCCTTTTTCTTCCCTTTGGATTGATGCTTTGACTTCCTCTTAGAACCTTTCTTAGAGGAATCAAGTAACATCACAGTCTTTGGTTCATTCTTAATAGAAGATTCCACAGTCTTGACCATGTTGATCATCTCGGGAATGGTGGACTTAAGATGGTTCATTTGATAGTTCATCACAAACTATGAAAAACTATTGGGTAAACTATGCAAAATTAAGTCAAAACTTAATTGGTGATCCATCGCAAAATCAAGTGATCCTAGCCGCTCGATGTATCCATTCATTTTTAGTACAAATTGCATCACAGATGAACCTTCCTACATATTTGAGCTAAAGAGAAGCTTAGAGATCTCAAACCTTTTGAATCTAGCTTGCTCATCATAAAGCTTATGAAGATGATAGATAATCGTATAAGCATCCATATGCTCATGTTGCTTCTGAAGCTTAGGAGTCATTGATGCTAGCATTATGCAACTTGCAAGCTTAGAATCAGTCGTATGCTTTTGATGGGCCAACATTTGGTCGAAAGTTGCATCATCTGCCAGACTAGTGGGAAGAGACTCATTAAGGACATATGCAAGCTTCTCCACCATAAGAATAATTCTTAGGTTTCTAAGTCAGTCCAAGAAGTTTGGCCCGGTCAGTTTATTCATGTCCAAAATAGAGCATAAATTCAAAGACATCATGATCAAACGATTAACCTAGAAATAAAAAATCAAGCAAATATGAGAGAGATGATTTATTTGGTAAAGGTAAATAATTTACACATAAATACGAAATTCCACTTATCGAATTCAAGAGCCCTTACATTGAATTCAGGAGATTATAGGTTTTCTCCAAGTGGGTTGATATCCACTATTGATAAGAACAACCTTGGCATTGGACCAACTAGTCATTCTTAGCTCTAGTGGTAGGTATCAAATATATCGATTACATATCATGTGTATGTAACTATCACATTATGCTATCAACTAATTGATATTCTCATAAACATCGGGTTATCAACACATTAACAAATATACATCAAATGTATATCACCCAATTTTACCTTTATCCATGTTGACCTTGACGTTGCATAACAAATCAATGCTTCAAGTTAAAACCAACCCGTTAATCATGAGATCGTATCTCTATGGTTCGAATTTATTTAATTTCAGATTGAGCTTGACGTTAGCCCAACAAATCAAACTCTGGTTCTTACCATATTAATGGAAGGTGTAGGTTTTGATATTTTTCATAAGAGATTTAGGTCTCATCTTTTTTTTCATGTAAATGTGCTATCTACATGACATCACACGCATGACATAAATGCTGACTTGATACATCACACACATGACATAATTATATCTAATCATGACATAATTATAATATTGTCATAATATATTTATAAATAAAATATGATTAAGAATCTGATTTCCATAAATCAAGATTCATTTAATTAAATTAGGAAATAAAATTTTAAAATTTAATTACATATTTTATCTAGGAAATAATTTCCAATCAAGAAAATCTAATTAATTAGGAAATAATTCCTTAATTTTAAATCTCCTAACTAATTAGGAAATTTATAATTAAAATATCTTAATTAATTAAAAATCTTTCAAATTTGAAATTTATGAAATTATTTCAGAAACTTTCTAAAATTAAAATTTCCTAACAAATTAGGAAACTTTCCAAAAATAAAAATTTCTTAATAAATTAAGAATATTTCCAAATTAAATTTTTTTAATTTTATAGAATATTTCCAAAATGAATTTTCCTAAAATATTTAAGAAACTTTCCAAAAATTAAAAATCCTAACAAATTAGGATACTTTCCAAAATTGAAAATTCTTAATAAAATAGAAAAAATTCTAGCGATTAATTTATGACCAACTATGACTCGTAAAACCTTTTTACGATTATGTTAAAATACGATCAGGCTCTGATACCACTATAAGGTAGGCTAACGTGGATGCATTCTTTTAGACATTTCAAAAACATGCACAACGAAAGACATAAATAATAAATCCTAATTTATTACAACACACACATTCATTCACACATGTAAGATACAACACGTGTAGATATAATCGCAATATAAAATTTTACAGAAAGAAATTTATTCTAGTTATACCTGACAGATCACGTGAAGTGAAAGGGCATCAACTGAACAACGCTGTCGAGCCTTGCCTCTATTCGTATCCATGCCGATAACTCCTCAAGATGACTTCGGAAGTCACGAGTTCCATCTTCACGAAAGATACTAGCCTTGCATGTGAAGACGAAGCTTGGTGCCCGGTGGCGTACGCAACCAGATGACACCAAACGAGAGATAGACACCAAAAGGAAGTTTACTGTTTGGCCCCGAAAAGGGGGTTATTCACACCATTTTCCTCGTTGTTTGGCCTTTGTAATTCACTACCGATGAGGTATTAAGTACCCCAAGGCGTCGGAAATCTAGTAGAACATTTTCTCATAGAAATGGAGGTCGGAGGAGGCCAGGAAGAGGCAAAATGCTGACAGACAACAAGTTGTCCCGTCGACTCTTCCTTGCTTGGAACGACGGTGGCCGGCCGGAGAAGGCTCCTCTGGTGTCCTGCTGGCCAGCTGGAGGTGGCTGGCCGGAGGGTGATGGCCGGAGCTTGGGGAGCGATGGACCAAAGGACTCTTTCCTTTGGTGTTGGGCGGCACAAGGAGAAGAGAGGGAACTCTTTCCAAAACTTAAATCCAATTCTATTCCAAATAGAACTCCTCTTCCCATACCTAATTCATCTCATGGAGGGGTATATTTATACACCTCCTTAATGACTTGGAGAATAAATCATCTCCTAATCCCAAACCCAACCCATCAAGCCTTAACCAAAATTTAGCCTATTAAGCTCTTAGTTTGGTTCAAAACCAAACCCTTGGTTCAAAACTAAACTACTTGGTTCAAGAATCAAACCAATTTGGTTCATGACTAAACCAAGAATGGTCTAACTCGTCTACAAGATATGTGGCCCATCCGTGCTTCCGTTCCGACAAATAACTTTTGATATTTTCTATTTGTTTGGTTCAACCAAACTTTGTCTCTCTCGATCCGAGAATCTAATTCTCAAACTCATTTTCAATCTTTCGAATAAACTCGTAGTGCGTGTGACCTTACAGGTTCTCAATTATGTTGGCCATCTATAATTGACCATTAATTATGGAAGCACCATGAGTGACACCTAATAGTACATCACCATCCTCAATTGATCGAAAAGTCAACGGTTGATTCCATAACCACTTCTGAACCATTCAGCAGCTATAATGAATTGTGCCTCGTTCCTTTCACTCATCTTACACCCACTAGGTTTAGGACATAGTCTATGTGTCAGTCCCCACTAGGATAAATATGTCACACCTAGCTTAAGCAATACTTTCTTGTCTTATGAATTCAAATTACTCAGACATATGTCCAAGAGTCTCATACTCTTGACATATGATGATTTGGACAAAGTCTTTGAGTAATAATCCTGAAAAATGACCATAGGGTATACATCACCTTGTAAGGAGTGATGAATCCTTTGTTAACTATCCAATCACCTTCGGTCACTTTGACTTATACCCAATCATCCCGGGTCCACACCTCCTCGGAGATGCTTGCTTAAGATGTCAAAGTATAAGTCTCCATGACCAAGATGACTTAAATACCTCAAGTCGAAGGGAACTCGCACTTAAGCTACAATGAGATCTTCATTGACATATCTATATATGTAGATAACCATATAAAGTCTCATGACAGGTCATTTCAATGAACTAGTTACCATTAATTAGCATCTACGGTTAACTCTCAACATCTCAATGTCTCCAGCTAATGAGGAGCGGTTGCTTGGACAAGCCAAAGAGTATAACCCGTGCTAGTCTCACAAAATTGATGATGTCCAAACTCATCAATTCATCAACTTGGGATTGTTTCAATACATTTATAATTACACATGCAGAAATGCTTACTAGTTGTGATCTAATCACAAGTTCTTTCATGCTATGAATCGTATTGCGGACATTCAGTAAATAAGTTTAAGATCAAATCATACACATAAAAAATGTGCACTCAAATAGTGAATTATTTATTTATCCAATAGATAGTACATATCATAAAACGATTGCTTTATGACGCCTCTCAAATATAACAAATATAATATGACTCCAATCGTACACTTACTTTGGGAACATTCTCATTTCGAGAACATTCTCAAAAAGATAACATATGACTCTAGTTGTGCACCAACTTTGAGAACATCTCGTTCGAAAACATCCCAGAAAGATCAGACAGGACTCCAAATGTGCATTTACTTTGGGAATATTTCTAAAAAGATCATACCAGACTTCAATCGTGCACTCACTTTGAGAACATCTTCGAAAAGATCACATAGAACTCTGACTGTGCACCCACTTTGAGAACATCCTCGTCAGAGAACATCCCTAAAAAGACCACGCGAGCCTTCAACCATGCGCTCATCATAGGAACATTCTCGATCGGGAATATCCCTACAACAAGATATGCTATAGGAGCATCCTCGAACGAGAAAATCCTCAACATGTCGTTCTTGAGCCACGAGAACATCTCAGACCAGGAATATCCCTAACGAGCTGACCCTCTCCAACCTATAGATCCGACCACTTTGGATAGTTGCAACTTTGATATGGGGCTACTAACAACTACCACGAACAACATCAACAACAATAGATGTGGCTCGTGGCGACTTTTGCGTGATGTTAGGTGTATATCGTCAACGCCACGCCTCTACTAGACCATGCTGCCCCATATTTTTGAAAGACAACGGGTGGATGTGGCTCCATATGACCCACACTTTTGATAGTCCGCAAGCGGATGTGGCGGCCCATGTGGAGATCTAGGTCTACAATATAAAAGGGGGAAAGAGGAGGGGTGATGTTAGTTGGAGGTTTACTCTTTTTCTCTCCACGAGAACACAAACTCTTTAGTTTTTCTGTGTGCTCTTCCGCTCAATGCTAATTTGATTGGCGGAGAGGTCACGCCGTCCACGCCGACCCCCGTTGATGAGTTTTGATGCGCAAACTCAAAAGTTGCTCGGGAGTAAGGGAATAGGAGCTATATCGAATTCGGACCCATGGGGAGGGTGGGGTCGAGCAATGGACGAACTGAATTAATGCTGATAGACTCCAAGTGAATTGAACTGGTTCAATTTTATTTAAATGCTTTGTATCTATGGAAGATGTAAGCAGGGCGGCATGGTTCTTGCCAAGTTGAAATTTAGTTGTGGCCCGGTATGGCCCGTTAGTTCTGCCCCTTAGAGAGGACGAAAGAAAATGGGTCCGACTGCCCGAGCAAAACCCTCTCATTCTTCTTTGCCTCCATTCGACGCCGTGGCGGACGTGCCATCGCCGATTTACTCATTTTCCTTCCTCTCTTCCGCGCCTCTCACTCCCTGCAGCACCCGTCTACAGATCTGTGATACTGAGTTGTAAGATACTTCCCCTCCATTCTCTCCGATTAATCTTGCTTATCAGGTACCGATTGTATCGTCTTTTAATTAATTTGACGATTTCGTTCTTCTTCTTGCTTTTCTCCGTGAATTTTTTCGGTCTCTTCATTCACGGTAATGCTTCCTTCTGTTATTCTTTCAGATTGGTTCTGTAGTCCAGCTGGATGTATTGTCAGTGATAGTTTCATGTCTACGGTTCCATGCTTGTTCAATTTGTGTGTGGGGAAGATTACAACTGCTATAATACATGGTCGGTGCTGAAAGTATTAGTTCTTTAACCTTATTGTCTTTTTTGTTGAACGTGATAAAATTGCTTATTGGACGCTTCAATGTCTCAGGACATGAACTAGTAAAGGACATAATTGAACTTCCGCCAGACTTGTTTGATAATTTAGTGAGGAACCTTTCTCCTTTGGCACTGCAAAATATTCATGAATTTCTAGAAAGGTGACAGCCCTCAATCTTAGTAAAGTATTTCCTTGCGGCATAGCTATTTTTGCTTGAAGTTAACATTTGATAGTGTTGTTTATTTTCTCTTCTTTATATTTTTCTAACTATATGAACAACGTTTCTCCTTGTGTTCTTTTTGTGCATTATATGCCATTACTCAACCATGGTAGAAAACATAAGGAAATTCTCTATTTTCCCTACAAAAGGGAACTACTTAAAGGAGATTTTATTTTGAGAGTTATCTTAAATTTTCCATTAATTGAGATATTTTATTAGTTGTATTCAAGACAAGAATGTGAATGCATTTATTTTTTCTATATAATTCGACCATGTATACAAGGTACTTAGGATCAAGATCCTATCTTGGAATGGTAATGGGTAATAGAATTAGAACATTGGATTGTGTGATCATTTTTTTTTAAATGTCAACTATATTTTTTATGTATTAATTTCATTAAATTTTTTGTCTAGCGATTTTAATATTTTTTATCCTATTAAAGTTATCTACATAACTAATATCAAAACAACACATCTTAAGAACACTTGTTTTCTTAAAAAATATTATAACACACATGACTATTAAAAACAATTAGTTTCAAAATCATTCTGTGACAGTAAACTTAGCATCTAAATAAGTCCAATCTATAAAGTTCCATCGAGTATCAAAATAATAAGAACTCTTGAATTTCTTCATCTTTATCATCACTATTTTTGTTTCCTCTTGTTTTATCTTAATTCATTGTCTTAACACTTTAATCCCAAATCATTGAAATCTGTAATGACTTATTTGCTTTATCCTTGTGACCATTAGGTGCCTCTTGAACATCATCATCAAGTACTCTAAGCCAATCTTTTTTTATCTAGTTATTTGGTTACACTCTACTGTTATCCATTCATCAACCAACGACAATTCTTTAATAGTAATATCCTTGTATGTTTGTTTCCTAATTTGTTTGCCTTTCAGTTTCATAGTGCATGACAAATACCTAGTCATGCAACTTCTTCTAATGCAATCAATTTCTCTTTTTTAGGTGAACCCATCGACCGCGCCGGAGTGTTGGGTCGCGCGAGAGGGGCAAATTTTTTTAATAAAAACTGATAACGTAGGTTGATTATCTCAATTAACTTCTAGCTATGATTAGAATAATCTAAGAGGCTTAATTAAATCCTAATAAAATTATCTAATTAATTATATATTTTATTTGTCTTAATTTTAAAAATATATAATAAATTATTATTTATTTATTTATCTCTATATATTTATTTATTTTTTTAAAAATTATTATTATTTTTTTTAAATTTTATTTTTAGTTATTATATTTTAAAAAATACCGCAGAGGAGTTGCGCGACTCCCTCAGAGGGGTCATGTGAGAGGGCCAGGGTTTTTAATTAAAATATAGATTGATTATCTTAATTGACTCTTAACTATGATAGGAATAATCTAAAAAGGGTTAATTAAATCCTAATAAAATTATCTAATTAACTATATATTTTATTTATTTTAATTCTAAAAATATATAATAAATTATTTATTTATTTATCTCTATATATTTTTCTTTTTTAAAAATTATTTTTATATATTTTTTATTTTTTTAAATATTTATGTTAAATATTTTATTTTTAGTTAATATATTTTATATTTAAAAAACATTGAAACCATACCGATACGGTACGATATGGTACTGAAATCGTATTGTTCCGATCATATATTGAAACTTCGATATGGTTCGAGATTTTAAACCATGACTATAACAAATAAAAGTACAATAGATAATATAATAAAACAATACATAACCAAATAAATCAATAAACAGTCAATAAGTCAAGTAAATCAAACATCCAAAGTAAATAGTTCTTAGCATGATGATACTCTAGTACTCCTCAATACTAATCATTGGTTAGGGGTTGCTATCGTAAATTGTAATTACGAAGCATATCTATCATTTATCGTCGTCGATCCTCCTCCCTCTAGCGGAAGTCATAGAATTCGTAATGAAATTCACTGATCTAGCTATGTCTGCTACTTTCAATCTTATGCTCTATAAATTCTTTCTCAAGTCGTGCAAGCCTTTCTTACAGTCAAAGAGGGTGTGTTGGTTTTGCCGATTGTAATCTCTCTTAGTCTCCCTCATCTTGTTCTTCCACAGGATGCCTTCCATATAACTGTTTGATCGTCCATTTCCATTAATGTTGGGGATAATTGCTTTGTTTCTATCTGCCTTTCTAATATCTATGTCCATGGATGTAAGAAATGTAGTGATGATGCAAGAAAGTAAATTCAATGAACCTTTCTAAAGAAACTTTTTTTGTCGTGGTCGTTTGAAACACTTTAGAACGTAGAACACTATGAGAAAAACAATTACAGAAGGCTGTGAATGTAGGTTGAGAATATGTTGTTGTTTGAAGTGGCTTTGCTTCTCTATTTATAGTGATAGTGTGTGGAACTTTAGTCGACTCATATCAAGTCAATTGAAACATTGATTTTAAAACTCTATGTGTAATGATTTTTTCTTATCAAGTCGACTCAAAGTGCATCCGGTCAACTTGATCTCAACCAATCAACTAGTCAACTCACTCAACTAGATAAATCTTTGGTCATTTCTTTTTATGTCTTTAGTTAAGTCAACTCAGCTGGGTAAAAACAATTTCAATGTTCACAATTTTAATCGACTTTAAGCACCTCATCCGACCCAAATCTTATAGCCACGAACCTTATCTTGTAAAAACAATGTCTTACAATCATTCCGGTTGATTCAAATTACAAAGAGCACGAAAATTATGAATTGGGACTTAGGCACGATAGTTGACTGAGCTCTCATTTTGTTGACTCAATCTAGAAGAGAATACTTTTGTTTCTATTGAATCTGCTCTACTTTGAGTTTTTTTGTTGACTTCGACCTATAACACTTAATCTCTGATAGACACTTAAGTAGAAAAATTATTTAAAATACTCAAAATGACTTTCACTTGTCATTATTCATCTCACATGTCCTCATGCCAATAATGCTCCTTCCCTTAAGTTCTTTTCGACAAGCCTCTAGCCTTTTACAGTAGCAAGCTTCCCAAGCTTGGCTTGCTTTCGAGTCCTACCTTCGAGCTTTTTACTCCTTCAGGACTTCATCATTTGCCAAGGACCTATTGGACTTTTGTCAATGCATGTTGGATTGTTTCACCTATTATGATGTCATCCCTTGAGACTTTAACATTTGCCAAATACCTCTTGAACTTTTGCTAATGCCTATTGGATTTTTCCACATTTGCACAAGACTTCTTCATTTGCTTAGGATCTTGGACTTCTAATATTTGTTGGATTTTCACTCCTTTGGGACTTCTACACTTGCCAAGTGTTAGGATTTATGTCACGATTAGAGGGAGTGTGAATAATGTGTGGATTTTGTTTGCCTATGATCAGTACACAACAAAAATTAATAAAATAACAAACATAAATAAACAATTCAAAACTCTTGATTTCTACTCTACGACATATGATCCGTCAATGGATCACTCTTGGTAACACTTCTATATTTTCTCCTTCTTTGGACACTTTTTATAGGTGGACAAATATCTTACAGTTCTCTTCTTTTAGAGCATACAAGAGAAACACATATGTAAGAATACAACCAAATAATAAAAATAAAAGAATTGAAATTACAAATGGAATTGAAATGGTTACTTTTGATCGTTGTAGGTTGCTCACAACGACCATAAAATGCGATAACACTCTCCTTGTATCCGATCACATTATTTTGAAATCATCATGAGATCAACTTATGTAGTCCTATACGCGAGCCATTAGTCAAGTGCTTCATATCAATGGATTGCTATCTTACCATCAATCAAGTCTTTTATGACACGCAACCTATTTTGTGTGAATTGGTTTAGTTCATTCGTTGATTGGACTAGATAAAACCATCATCGAATCCTCTGCTTCATTGTGTCATCGGTTGATTGAAGTGCACCAGCCAACTGACCAAGTGGTCTACAAAACTTTCGGTTCATTAGCATTTTAGCCTGAGTCGATTGTAGAATCTTGAATCCGTCTAAATCACAACTTTGTGGTTTTGAATTCACTAGGCGATTGGAACTCCTATTGTAGTCGATTGCCATTTTGACTTCATCCATACCAACATTGAGTCTCTACCATGCCAAGAGCAATCATGTCTTTGGAATTTTCCATTTACCGTGTGCACGTCGATCTTGACTTATCAACACTTAAACTTTGTCTAATATCAAATTGACCAAAACCTACTAGTACTTCTCGTGCCTAGAGACTCCTTGTCCTTATAACTTCACTCATTGCCCAACATTTGGCCAACCTTGGCCTATCAGCTCTTTTCCTTGCCTAACCTTGCTGCTAGGACTTTTACTTGTTTTGAGTTCACTCCTCTAGGACTTCAAGATCTGCCTAGGTCACTTTTAACTTGCCTAGACTTCCACATGCATGCCTAACATCCAATCGACCTCTTTGGACTTTCCATTGCCAACACCGATTCAACTTCTCAATGCCAAGTGCCCCAGTTAAACTTTTAACTTCTGCCAACATTTGTTCTTTAATTAAAGACAAATGTTTAGTTGACATCGACACATTTGGACTTCTTCCACTTTCAAGTATCCTATTTGACACCCATCTCCAACCATCAAATATATTATTCAAACATATTGCTTAAACATCTAAATGCACTATGGTTAACCTTGACTAGATTGATCAACCTCTAACAATCTCTTTTTTTTGATATTTGATAATATCTAAGTTAGGCATAACCCCCGGTCTAACTTTTCATACCCCATGCCAAAATTTAAATGAAGATTTTCTAACTTAACACGTTCATTCTCCCCCTTTAGCATGTATTAAAATAGTTCTTCACAACTTCTTGATTCAAAATGTAACATTCAAGCCAAATTTTAAGTGAAGGTTTTATAGCCTTCCGTTCTCTTTTTGGCAATTTATTCGAAACTCAATCTTTAAGTTTACCCTTTCATCAAGGTGGATCCCTCTCCCTTGTTCTGACGATCTCTTTACTCTTTTTCTTATTTTAGGGAAGTCCCTCTCCCTCTCAAGGAAATGCATCTCCCCAAACTATGGATTAGTCAAATGCCTTTAACGAGTTCCCCTTAAAGCATTTCTCGTAAACCTAGGTCTCCCCCTTAGTTTATGCACCAAAAATTCTTTTTTTTTACAACAAACTTCTAATATTTCTCTCAAAATTTCTGATTATTAGGAATATCAATTTTGGGTTCATGAGGTCTAAAGTTCAATCTTGAACTTTTTAAAACTTCCCTTTAATATAAGGCACTCACTTTCTCAACACTTCTCCCTTTAGTTTGCAATAACAAACTCCCCTTAATACTTAACTATACAAGAGGGTTAAGGTATCAATAGGACCGGTAAGCAACTTTCATCTGCATCGAAAACTTCACAATGCTTCTATTATTGTGCAAGTTTACTAAATGCATTTTTAGTCGACTTCCCCTTTAGCTATTTGAATTTTTAATAGTTTACAACAACAACAACAATAACAATCAAGCCTTATCCCACCAGGTGGGGTCGGCTATTTGGATCATTCTAAGCCATCAGACTTTATCCCAAATTATATCATCATCTATACTTAAATAAATTTTATCTTGTTTTATTCTTACGAATTTTCAATAATAGTTTGAAATAAAAAATTATAATAATTCTATAAATTTAAAAAATTTACAAAAAAAATAAAATATACAAACATTATTTATGTTAAAATTTATGAGGGAAAATAGTTTTATAATAAAATACATCTTAATTTTAAAAATTGATAAAAATTTAAAACCATTGTTCAATGCTTTACTATACTTTATGTCAAAACCATCTATTTATGACTTCTATTAACAAATGGATAACACTAAGATTTTTAAAAATTATTTTTTAAATCAATCTATAATTATGTGTGTCCTAATATTTCACTTGTTCCTATGTGTCTAAGTACACAAAAAACTTGTGAGATGTATCAATGTGTTCTCCCTACACTAGGGGATCATGCACACCTACCTATGACAATCTCAATTTACCTCTTAACCTAAGATGTCAATTGAAGTCATTATATTTAATTGCATGAAATACACTTATACATGTAACTTGTAACTAATATGGCAAAAACTATATATAGGTATATAGGTCATATCATGAACATGTTAATGTATAAATTTTTCATAAGATAATCGAAGGCAAAAATGACTCAAACAAGCATGCCATAAATCAAAAGAATGCTTGTATCTGATTGAACCTACACCTATAGACTTTTTGTGCCTAGAGATTCCTCGTCGTAGGAGTTCACCCATTGCCTAATATCTAATTGATCTTAGCCTACCATGTCTTCCTCTCCCCTTGCCCAACCTCGTTATGATTTCCACTTGCTAAGAGTTCGCTTCTCTAGGATTTTTACACCTACCTAGAGTCTCTAGGAATTCCATATTTAGTTTACTCCTCTAGAACTTTCATACTTACATAGAGTTCACTTCTCCAAAACTTCTTGCTAATCACTTTTGACTTGACTTGTGTCTAACATCTAATCCTCCACTACCTCTCAACACCTCGTGTCACGCCCCGAAAGTACACATGCCTGTAGATACAGACGATATTCCTTTGTGACAATTACAGATATAATATGGTATGAGTCCACAAAACTCATATCTTAATACAATCATGCAGAATAGATAGTATAAACCAAACAGAGTAAGAAAAATATATGGTCTACTCGACCATAAAATCTGAAAACATAATTGCGAGCCGGCTCAGCTTAATATTCCAAGAATATAACCAAAGTAAGCTAAAAAGTCTAAATACAAGTCATTTTATTACAACGCAAGTTCTATAAGTAAAATGCGGAAGCAAAACAAACCAAAGTGAAAAGAAAGAAACCGTAGCTCGATGCGAATGAGACGGCACGGGCAGAACCCTCCAAGCGACTCAACCAACATATATCTGCTAACTTGAAAATAAAATGGAATGTAAAGGGTAGTCAGTATAAAAGAAATACTCAGCAAATCTAGGAGGATAGTGCATGATCCATATAAGCATAAAAAAATTCAAAAGTATATAGTCTCAAAGGTAGATATTGACCAAAAGGATGAATACATATGTATGCTTCAATTACACAATCACTCTACTTCACTACACATAGTATCATGAGTAGTGCCTGTTGGATCGTTGGAGACGAGAGAGAGGGGGGGGGTGAATCTCGTTCGAAAATCTTTTCTTTTTACATAACTCAAAGTAGCAGCGGAAAACAAAAACAAAAAGGCACACTCCTTTTTTACTTGGTTCGAAGCCCAACCGACTCCTACTCCAAGAACTCATGATCTTTTGGATTGTATCGATGGGTTAATCCACTAAAGTAGTTCTTCCGAGGAAGCAAGACAGTACAAGTATAAAGATTACAAGTAATATGCAAATACGAAATTAATATACTGACAATACAGAATAAACTTTTGCGTAGGTTATCGGATTGCCTCTTGATGTAGTAGCAATAGCTTGCACGAACAGTAGTATCTGGAAAAGAATAAAACACACAGAAAAGTTATTGTTGGCTCGGACCCCGAGGGTTTTTTTTATAGGCTGCATTCGATCGACTGAAAAACTGATCAATCGACTGATCATTTCGGTCGACTGATCCTCCTATCGATCGATTGAATCCACAGTCTTCCTTCTTTGCTTTGATCCGATCCATTCGATCCCGGAAATCATGCTTGATTGGTCGACTGATAAAGTTTATCAGTCGACTGATCCCTATGTTTATCTTTTCTGCGTTGATTCAATCTGGTAGTTATATATTTCTTTCTTTGTTCGGTCGACTGATCTTTTGGATCAATCAACTGATCCCAGTCTTTCCAAGTTTACAGTCTCTGTTCAATTTTGTGTTAATATGATCTAATCGGTCGACTGAACCTCTTGTTCGATCGATCGATCGAACCTAAGTTAAATCCAAACTTTATTTTATTTGCAAAATAAAGTTAGTACAGGAAATATAATAATAGTAACAGTCCTATAAAAAAAAGATTAGATCAGATATAAGTATGCATGAATAAGACAGTTCGTCTTGTCTTGATCTCAACTTAGAAACCTTCGTTGGTTTCTTTAGTTGGATCAGCGCCTAAGGTTTGTCCCACTGGGACAC
>JBBUKS010486793.1:0-15825 GCA_038050645.1 Hedychium gardnerianum
CTGATCACGGGGTGGTGTTTTTCTGAGGCAGTCGACTCGGTGGATGGCCCCCTCCGAACTGCAACGGCTACGGGGGTCGCTGCCCAAGTTGGAAAGAGCTCTGTTGGTCGTAGTGATCTTCGAGCAAGAACTACAGATATCTCTTCTGAATCGGCTGGTAATTTGAAAGGCGATGGGTTCTATTAGTGCAGTTTGCACTAATAGTCTAACTCTAGGTTTTGATGTATGATAATAGGTTAAAGTTAGACTGCTATTGTTTAATAAGTTGAGCTGAGTGTGCAGGGTTAACTAACTTGATGAATCTAGAGGACCAGACACCAGGAAGTCCAGATGTGTGATTCTGGCAAGAAGTCCAGCTGGATCAGCGAGGACCAGACAGATGACGCGGGAAGTCTAGTCGGGTCAAGGAGGATCAGACGATTGACTGAAGTCCGGATAATGGATTTTGGCGAGAAGACCTGGTGGGTCAGAGATCAGATGTCGAGGAGGTTACTCGACAAATGATAAGTAAGATAAGAAATTGGAGGAGCGAATCCAGTAAGGACAAGTCCCCGGTAGAGACTTAGGCGCTGGTTCAACTTAGGTCCAAAGTGGAATTCTAAGTTGAGACCATGATTAAATCCTGGCCGTGGTTAGACAGGATTTAAATCATAATTACATGTATTTATTGGTTTATTCTAACTCTGTGTTGCAGGGAAACTAATATTTTACAGAGTTGAAATTTATACTTGTTCGATCGACTGAACAGATCTATCAGTCGATCGAACATAGTGAAAATCAGCAAGTTGATCAGATCAATTAGAGGATTAGTCGACCAAACGTAGATGTTCAGTCGACCGAACTATGGGATAAGATCAGCGAGTTGATCGGACCAGATAAGCTGAGGGAGAATTAGAGGATTAGTCGATCGAACTATGTGATAAGATAAACAAGTTGATCAGATCAGATAAGCCGAGGGAGAATCGGAGGATCAGTCGACCGAACGGTGAGGTTCAGTTGACTGAACACAAATTTTATTCTGAAGAGACAACATCTGGACGGGAAGTTGGGCTGATTCAGAAGGATCAGTCGACCAATCATGAAGGATCAGTCGATCGATAAAATTCGAATCGTGAAAACTGATCCCGAGATCAGTAGATCGGATCAGGTTCATCTTTACTATAAAAAGAGGGGTGTTGAAGCTCAAATTACGACGAAAGAATTCAGAACACTCCTCTTGACTCTCTGCGCTAAAGAACACGCCCAAGTAACATTCTGCATCAAGATCTTCACCAGCACTCAAGCCAGCATCACCATCATTCTAAGTGTTGGGTAACAAAATTTTGTTTGTTTACTTTTCTTATAACTGCTTAAGTTGGTGTAAGATTGTTACACCAACTTCATTTTGTAATCGAATCACTCTTCTAGAGGCTGCCGGAAGAGGATATTAGTGGATTGACTAACGATACGATCTGAAGGATCGTGGGCCTTAGAGTAGGAGTCGGCGAAGGCTCCGAACCAAGTAAACCGAACGTGTATTTTCTTTCCTTTTTTTCTCTTTTCCGCTGCGTACTCAAAGTTTCCAAAAGTTTTTAAAACCATGAAAGAAAAATTTTAAACACGTGATTCATCCCGCCTCTCACGTGGACTCGATCCTACAGGTTCACCGAGAGCTATTTTTTGACTCAATCGTGTACTTTGGCGGCCACCAACTGGTCGAAGTCTTCTCGTGTTATGGTTATCATCTGATTTCTGCCAGTGTCATCCATCTCAACGTCTCCGTGCGGGTATAGAGATTTTTCACAGACGTCGCTAATTTGATCCCGATTGAGAATCACGTCAAAGGATGAACCACCGGTGATATCTTTAATGTAGTCGCAAACCTCCTATGTCATTTCGAGGAAACTCCAAGTGGTGTAAGCAGGGGTAGTCCGTCGGTCCTGTGGTAGTAATAAAGGAGACCTAAGGGTCAGTAGGACTGCCGGGGGTGATTCCTGCCAAGTCTCTTCGACGCTCAAGTCAGTAAATCCGATAGAGGAGAGAAAACAGTGCTGGAAAAAGAATTGCTCACCTCTTTGATATGTAGGGGAGGGGTCCTTTTATACTTTTCTTCTACCGTCTTTCATCTATGTAGTCTTAATGACAGAGGTATGGGGAGGATTATACACAGTAAGAGATACGTCACACCGTCTCTCTTATGTATCTTTCACATGTGACAGGGATAAGACACGTGTTCTATGAGACCTCTTCTGGTCTAGTCTTTTTAATGTTCCCTGATAATAGACTTGGACCTTAGGCATCTGAGTCTTGAATTATTTGGGCTTTACCTGCCCGAGTGTTAAGGAGACTATATACTGTTCTTTCGGTAGGAGAGTTGTTTGGGGCTGATCCCCCTCGGGGATCGCTCGATTAAAAATGATCCTGATCGGAGATAATCCCGGTTGACGGGAAGGGTCTCAATCGGGGATCGTCCAGTTGAAGATGGTCCCGATCGGAGATAATCCCGATTGATGGGAGGGTTCCGATCGGAGATCGCCCGATTGAAAACAACTCTGATCGAAGATAATTTTGATTGACGGGGAGGATTCTGATCATGGATCATCCGATTGAAAACGGCCTTGCAATTTTTATCATCAATACATACTATTTGATTATGGGTCCAGAAAACTTATCTCGACGTCAACATTCATCACTTTCAGCTAATATTTCAGATAACTGTATTTTATCGCACTATATATATATATATATATATATATTCATGATCAGTTACAATTTCCTGCATCTCGATCGTCACCATCAGTACATCGATCTCATCACTTCACGCGGCAAAGCAGGTTAATCTTGGAAGACAGCTAGCTGTGGTGATATAAGCAAATTAATGGAAGCTCGATCGAAGTTAATTAACAAGGAGAAATTGATGCGTCGAGTTGTAATGTCTCTTAAAGCTTCAACACTTGCAGCTGTGTGCTTCCTCCCTTCATATCCAGGAAGCTGCCTTCCGTTGAATTCTTCGCCTTACTCGTACAGTCTTCAGAGAGACTGACATATATTTGTACGTGCATTAAGAAAATGAAGGGACGAATTTGCTTCCTCGTGTTAATAATGTACAGTACGGTATATACGAGGCTAACAAAAGATAGAAACAGGAAATGAACATTTCAATGGTGGTGGTCAACGTGGAGATCATTCAGTCAAACAGTCGATTAGTGTTCCTTAATTTACTCATCCGGAAGTGTAGTGTTCCTGTCTATAAATAAGCGATGAAGATGCTCTGCAATGTTCTTGATCAGCATCTGGTAGAACAGAGTGAAGCATGGTGAAGAGCAGCAGCATTGCTCCATCGCCGTCGACGAAGAGGCAGTACAAGGGGGTGCGGATGAGGAGCTGGGGCTCCTGGGTCTCCGAGATCCGAGCGCCCAACCAGAAGACCAGGATTTGGCTCGGGTCCTACTCCACCGCGGAGGCCGCCGCCCGGGCCTACGACGCCGCACTCCTCTGCCTCCGGGGAAATTCCTCCGCCCTCAACTTCCCTACCTCCCGGCCCTTCTCCGGCGGCGTCCCCGGCGTCATGTCCCCCAAGTCCATTCAGAGAGTGGCGGCCGCAGCCGCGGCCCAAGAAACTGTTCCGGCGACCGCGCCGTCGTCCTCGCCGCTTCAGACAGCGCCGCCCTCGCCGTCAGAACACTCGGAAGCGCCGGCGGCGGCGTTGGCCAATGACGGCTTCACCTCGCTTGAGTCGCTCGATTTTGAGGCATTCTTCCAGTCGCCCAGGTGCATGGACTACATGCTTTACCCGGCGACCTCCTTCTTCGGCGTTCCCCAAGTCGAGGACTGCTGGAACGAAGAAGGCGAGATCAGCCTGTGGACGTTCTGCTGATTAATTGATTAATTATTCAATTATTAAGAAGTCAATGGCTAACACATTTGATTTGTTTATGAGCAAAGGATTAATGTAGATCTCCAACGGAGCAGCACCTTTTATTTCAGATATTTATGTTATTTATTGTATAAGAAGAAGGCATTTTCATTGTATTCGAAGAGTAATCTGAAATATAATCCCCAATTATCAGAGTACTAAGCCCTACTAACAGCGTCATTAGCGTCTTAATCGTGTTTTCCGCCGAATATTACTTCGCATATTCCTTTTTTTTTTTTTTCCATTTACGCCGTCCCGAATATTTGATCACGCATGCTGAATCTATCTTTTTGTACTCAACACGGCTACTCAGAAGTTTACCCATTCCAAAAATGAACCGATTAATCTCGTAAGCCGCAAGCAAAGATGTTGTATCCAATCTCAAGGAAGGTACAGATTTTGCCACGGTAAAGAGAAATTATTCGTCCATGTGCTTGTTATTGCTCGATAAATATAAATATAAACCCTAACTAGTTTCCCCACGAGGCGCATTTGTCCTCTTCGCCTCTCGCATCGGGCTCGATCTCCTCCGCCTATTTTTTTTTCATAATTTAGAGGAGATGGAATTGGCCGAGGGATCACGCAGATCCCTCCTTCCGAGCTTCCTCTACTCGTCTTCCCACGGGTCCAGCAACCCTGCCCTTGATCGCATCCTGGGGAGGGCCCTGCTCTCGCCTGCTGCGGCGGCGGCGGCGGCGGGAAATGGTTCTTCGACGGCCCCGTTCGTTGTCGCCCAGGCGCCTAAGGAGTCCGGAAAGATAGAGATGTATTCGCCGGCGTTTTACGCTGCCTGCACCGCCGGCGGCATCGCCAGTTGTGGACTCACCCATATGGCTGTCACCCCGCTTGATCTCGTCAAGTGTAACATGCAGGTGAGATACAGATCCTTTGTTGATGCTATAAATTATTTTCAGTCGCCATACGTAGCTAGGTTATTCATTCGTGTTGATCTAAAAGTTTAATTCATTGGATGTGCTCCAAGTTAAGTTTCCTCTCTCTTTGTGTTTTTCTATAGATCGATCCAGCCAAATACAAAAGCATCTCTTCAGGATTTGGGGTCTTGCTCAAGGAACAAGGGGCCAGGGGTTTCTTCAGGGGCTGGGTTCCTACACTGCTCGGATACAGCGCCCAAGGGGCATGCAAGTTTGGCTTTTACGAATTCTTCAAGAAGTATTATTCAGATCTCGCTGGCCCGGAGTTTTCATCCAAATATAAAACTTTGATTTACCTCGCTGGATCTGCGTCTGCCGAAATAATCGCTGATGTGGCTCTCTGCCCCTTCGAGGCAGTGAAGGTGCGTGTCCAGACGCAGCCTGGTTTTGCTAGGGGGTTGAGTGATGGCTTACCAAAATTTGTCAAATCTGAAGGTGTTGGAGGGTAAGCTATTTTTTTTCTTTTACCTCCTATTATATAATGAGAATTCGTCGCCTTTTCATCTTCGTAGTTAATTTTTCTGTATTGTAATTTGGTTTTGATACAGACTTTACAAAGGAATAGTTCCACTCTGGGGGCGTCAAATTCCCTGTAAGTAAATTGCATTTTCTCTCTCACTTTTGTTTGCTTTTAATTCTCTTTCTCGCTTATATTAAATGGCTAGTATATCTAGTGGGTTTTCTTTATACTGGTGTTTATTATGCAGTGTCTTTGCCAAACTAACATTTTTGTCATTGTATCTCTCTAATTAAAAGAGGTTACCTGCACTTTCTACTTTTCTACTATATGACATTCATTTCTTGGCTATGTGCATATATGCTTGATAATGTTTACAAATGCTGGATTCTGTAGCGATGCAAAATCAAAGACATTTTTTAGAGCTTTCGTAAAGATCAATTTAATGTACTTTGAAGATCCTCTGTAAATTTATTTAATATGACCCTAAAATTTGATCAAGACACATATTAGTTCTTGTTTTCAATTTTCTCATTTATCTCTTTGTGAAACTCTTATCTTCTTGTCCCTCTTGTGCCTATCTTACATGCTTAGACTGGCATTAAGCTGGTTTATGATGATTTGATTACCAACTAACATATTTGAGCACCAATTTACTAGTTGAGTTATAGTTTGATTTGCTAATTTTATAACATGCTACAGACAAATCATGCGATTCTTCTGGTTGGCAAAATTGTTATTTTTAAAGTTATGTAGTATGTTTTATTTCTAACAAAATTTGAAATACAGTATTTTAGCTGCACCGTAAATTAAGAGCACAATAGCCGACCTCACTTAATGGGATAAATGCTTGGTTGTTATTGTATAAATTAAGATCACAACTGGCAGATGAAATAATAAATTTTTTGTACTATGCCTAAGTTTTTACCAACATGCAAATAAAATAACTGCTAAATAATGACCTTACTATGTGTGTTTTTGTAAATGTGTGAGAATAACTTCATGGATAAATACAAATTTCATTTTTATATCAACTGTGTTCATATGCCAATATTCAAATGGATAACAATCATTTATGAACCAATCAACACCTTGATATCCTAATTGTTATATTTAAACCAACATGAAATTTTCCATGTAGCTTTTATAATGCCACTAGATGGAGGGAAACTTGATTGCAGCTTATTATGCATTTCAAGTGTGGTCCCTACATCCTGGTTGCAGTAATATCTCTCAACATGTAATGAATGACATTGATTATAAGATGGTTATGTTATTCATATGTTTTGAACTTTGAATTGTGAATTTATTTATACTTTAAATCCACTGGTTAATAACTGTAATCTTTGTGCTTCTACAGGAATCTAATGTTTTAGTTTTTATGCATTGATGTAGCCTCATGCTTCCCTATAATATATGTATGGAAAATGGAGGTTGTTGATGTTTTTAATTTTTCATCCTTCTCTATTCCTACCTATATCCCTATAATTCATTTTTTTGCTCCCTAGGCTGTTGAGGAATTTTTAGCTTTACATGATGCAAATCAAATAGACAGATCTAAATTAAACTGGTCCAACAAATAAAGTTGTTCCTGCATCTGAGATGCCATTCTAATGCAATTTTTTATACTTTTACTAATTTCAGTATATTTAATTTATTTTTCTTAAGTTTATTTGTGATCAGGTTATCTTGAGAGTCTATAAAAGATGCCACACTCATTTTCTCTACTTATTCCAGACCAATTGAAGTTTCATTTTTTTTTTCATGTAAAATTTCTCCTCCATCACAACTGCTGATTGAGTCTTAAATTTCTCTCTCTCGATCTGGTCGGTGTTGGTTCATTTGTTGCATGTCCCATGTCAGGTGGCAATACTATAGTTGATTAACCAGTGCCATTAATGCTTTATATTGGATGTTGTATGAAATATGTAACAATATTAAAGTCATATCTGTATGATATATCAAATTGTTATTTCTTGGGATTAATTTTATTTTAACTACTTCTAAGTCTTGTGCACTTTTGTTCTCTTTTTAATCAATTTGGTTTAGATAAAAGCTTCTTGATCTTGTTTCATGTTAGAACAAAATTCCAATGAAATATTTACTGAAATTTATGTGCACAGATACTATGATGAAATTTGCATCATTTGAGACTGTGGTCGAGATGGTATACAAGTATGCAATTCCTGCACCTAAAGATCAGTGTAGTAAGCCACTTCAGCTTGGTGTGAGCTTTGCTGGTGGATATATTGCTGGAATATTCTGTGCAATAGTTTCTCATCCAGCGGATAACCTCGTCTCATTTCTTAACAATGCCAAGGGTGCCACTGTTGGTGATGTGAGTATTAAAACTTACTATTCTATAAGCTCTTTATTTCTGCTTTTATCTTTAGATGACCATTTTGATTTGTTATTGTTTGTCATCTTTATCTTAGATAACCATTATGATAACTGATAATTCAGCTGACGCTATGTTTGTTATGTCTATCAGGCTGTGCAAAAACTTGGTTTGTGGGGTCTATTCACCCGTGGTCTTCCTCTTCGTATCGTCATGATTGGTACTCTAACTGGTGCTCAATGGGGGATTTATGATGCATTCAAAGTCATGGTTGGCCTGTAAGTTTCTAAAGCTGCTACTATTTTGTTCTTGGATCTTAAATCTTTTCTTCTATATCAGAAACTCCAAATGCTTAAATATTCTCGATATTTTTCAGGCCTACAACTGGCGGGGTTGCTCCGGCTGCTGCTCCTATCGCAGAGGCTTCTAAGCTGGAAGCCGCTGCCTGATCATCTATAGTTATCAATTATGTAAGAAGACTTGAGAATTATAAGCTCATTCTATGTGGAAGTGTTGAATGCTTCCAGAGCAACACATGGTTTTTGACCTGATTTTTGCGGATGGTCTTTGTTCCCATCTTCCATTTTGGAGGATTGCTGCAGCTTGCAGCACTGTAGCAAACACAAATGTCCTGAGGAATTATCAGGAAGAGTTTATTATTCGATTTTGAGCTAAACGTTAAAATTGATCGATCAGTTGGCAGCAGCTGACTGCTCCGAATTGGTTGACATGTCTCTCTTCATCGGCATGTTGTTTTCTATCGTAGTTCCTTGTTGTCTGCTTGCCGTTTTGTTTGGCCTAACCATGATGACTGTTCATGTCCTTCCTTGTCTTGGTAGCATTGGAAGATCCGCAAGTTGCTTTAGACTTTGAGACAGAAGAAAAAGTTGGCCTCCACCATTGATCAAAGAAGAAATGTAGGAAATAATGTTGCCGGCTATTAAGTCCATCTCTCAGAGTAGTGATAGAAAGAGGCCAACAGAATAGTGCAAGTACATGTTCTTGTTCCATAGACGCTCGTAGCCAAGTGGCCTCATTAAAAGACCAAGCAGATTTGTTCTAAAACCGGAGAAAGGAAGCATAGTGCGAACCGTACCATGGTGGATGTCGACCGTCGGATGTCCGCCCTCGGCCCGGCCCACGCCGCCGGCCTTCGCCGTCTATCGGTCCGGGCCGCCACAGCTTACGCGACTTCCACCCCAACGCACCGCCTCGGCGTCCTCTCCCTCCGCCCCCTCGCGGAGGTCATCCTCTCCCACCTTCTCGCCGCCTCCGTCCCACTACGCCCGGGACTCTCCGAGCCTGAGCTCGCCCGCCTCGAGGCCGACCTCGCCTTCTGCTTCCCCCCGGACCTCCGCGCCCTCCTCGCCCTCGCGCTCCCTTCCGGCTCCGGCTTCCCGGACTGGCGCGCCACCGGGCCTGGTCTCTTCTTCCGCCTGCCTCACTCAGCTGCTGCTCTTCAGGTAGCCCGCGGCTCCTTATGGCCGCATTCGTTGGGTTCCCGCCCTGCCGACCCCGCCCGAGCCCTCCGCCGGGCCCGTGCCGCTCTGCGCCGCGCGCCGTTGCTGATACCACTCTTCGGCCGCTGCTACCTCCCCTGTTTCCCCTGTCTCGCCGGGAACCCTGTTTTCTACGTCGACGACTCCCGCATCTTCTGCTGCGCCCTCGACCTCATCGACTTCTTCGAGCGTCGTCCCCCCTTTTCTCCCTACCCGAGTTGCTCTTCGACTTTCCCCAGCCTCGAAGCCGCCCGATGGATCGAGTTCTGGAGCGACGCCGCCTCCGATCACCGACGCCGCATCTCCTCTTCATCGTCCTCCTCCACTTCCTGCTCTTATTCTTCGTCGCCGCCTCCCGATCCGGATCGCTTTGTGGAAATCCGAACTCCAAGACTGCCAGACTGGGTCGGGTGCTACTTGGACGGCATCGGATCCGCCCTAAGGCAAGGAGGGTGGGGCGAATCGGACGTCCAGGAGATGGTCCACGTACCCATCTCCAGTCTCTTCGACGCCGGCGACGAGCGCGACGCGAGGGCTAAAATATTGGTCGATCCAGAGGCGGCGCTTGACGCACTGCTCGTGAAGGCGGGGCGGTGCTCAGATTCACTCCGGCAGGCTGGGTGGAGCCCCAAAGACGTCTCCGACGCGCTGGGCATCGACCACCCCCGACGAAAGGGGAGTGGGCAACGGTCGACGGTGACGGTACCGCCTGCAATCGCGCTCAGGGTGGAGAAGCTCGCACAGGCGGTGGCCCGATCGTAAGATTATCACCTTTCATTTAGTTTTGGATTTCCATTTACTTGTTCAAAACTCGAGCAGCTTTTGAAGGTGTGTGAAAAAAGAGAGACGTCTGAAAAATATACATGTATCAAAAATCTGTGATTATTGTGGCAATGATATATATAAGTCAACTTGCATCTAGCAAGCTTCTTCTTCCTTCTTGTTCTTCAATTCATGGCGCAGTGCAAGCCACCGCACCACCCTGATCATCCTCCGCTAGCTAGCTCTGTCTGCACTTTACCGGCTTTGTGCCTTTGCAGTGCTGAGCTGAGGTGGCCGCGCAGGGCAAAAGAGGCACGCACGCTGCCTGCTGGCGTTGGTTCATGTGCTGCTCTTTTTGTTGTAGCTGTAGCTGCTGCTGCTGCTGCTGCTTGTGGTGCTGGCTTGCAGACTGCCGGTGCACGGTGGGGGCTGTTGGGCCGGGTTGGGTGTGCATGCAGGTGATCTGTGCCCGAATGAGAGACACAAATCGAGTACGATCGCCTGAGCAAATGTCGATCGGATGCAACGGAAGCTGCGTTGTGGTACACGTGTGCATGACGCACAGGCTGCGCCATGAATCTTACAGGACGCGGTCCGAACTCCGAACAACTGAGTCCAATTTTATTATTTTTAAATTTATTTGATAAAATAATCAAATCAAATCAAATTTAAATAATTATTTAAATTTTGATTATCATTTAAATTTTTATAATTTAAATTTATTTGATTAATTTTTAAGTTTGATAATATAAATTTATTTATTTTAAAATTTTATTTATTTATTTATTTGATTCATAAAAATTTTATTTATGAATATAATTCATAAATATTATTTAAGAATGTTACGTGAATATTAAAATATATATGTGTTCAAGTTAATTTATTTAATTTAATAAATTATTCAAGATTATTTATTTAATTGATGTTGTGAATATTAAATAAATATAAATAAATTTTTATCAAAAATGTTAAATTTATTTATGAATATTTTGCTCATTTATAGTCTTATATATAATTTTAAAAACTCGAACTGCCCTTAGGCTTGGTGTGGTGCCCTCAATTGGTGTGGTGCCCTCAAGGTTTGATATAATGATAAGAGGCAAGATTATTTTTCGGATAATCAGGGTCAATTCTCACGTAGAATATGTCTATGTCAATTAAATTACTAATAAAATTGGATTGTCATATCAAAAGCCATTATATTTCTTGAATTTATTTGATTGACAAAATATGAGATCATATAATCTATCCGCATCTTAAAATTTAGACACTTATATTTATATATATATATATATATATAACTTGACGAACTAAAATATATTTAAAAAATATATAATTATTATTATTTTTTATCTTAGCATGTGATTTAAGATTTTATTTTTAAAATTTAAATTGATTAACCGCATCTTATAATTTAGATACTAGTGTATATATATATATAAAAACTTGACGAACTAAAATATTTTTTAAAAAAATATAATTTTTTATTTTTGATATCTTAAAAATCGTTTAAGATTTTATTTTTAAAATTTAAGAATATTATAATATTCAAATAAAAAAAAATAAACTAAAAAAATATTGAGGTGTGTATGAAAATGTGCACGGGAGAAGGATAAAATAACATTCTTCTATGTATTTAATTAAAATTAGTTATTTGTTAATAAATTAAAACGAAAAGAGATGTGATAAAAAAAAATTACAACTTTTTAATGTTGATTTTGGGACGCTCGTTTTAAAAATAGAAGTTTAAACAGCTCCAAAACAGAGCATGCATAGAAATTGATGGCCGAGAAAAAAAAGAGAGTTCTGTTTGAGACAGCATACGACTCCCCAGCCTCCTCTTCTTCCTCCTCCAAATTGAATTGAAGCATTCTCAGCATCATTCATAGCGTTCTCCTAGATTTCCACTGGTAATCTTAATCATCTTATTTTCATAATTATATAGCAAGGTTGAAATTGTTTTTCAGAGAAGATTCAATGATAACAACATTTAGGCGATTCTCTGAATTTTCAGCATATGTTTTGCCTAATTTTGCGTTTTCCCAGTTTTCTTCCTTTTTCATTTGATTCTGCATTTCCAACAAAATTTTCGATCCACGATTCTCGGAGTCCATACATGAGAAACGAAGTAAAAGTATGAAGAATTATTCAATGGTGATGTCACTGATCATTTATGTTCAAGCACAATCTCTGACATTTCTATTCTCAGAGGTCAGATCTCGTTAAAGATTCACAATCCGGCATTTTCAGAAATCGATCGTTCCTCAGACTCGATTACAGAGGGAGCGACCAATAAATCAGCCTTCCATGGCGCAAGCAAACGGCAATGGAGAAAGCTCCTGCCCTTCTTTTTCTTCTTCATCGCCAGAAAGTTCTTCCAGCCCTTCATCTTCTCCATTGCCTGCAATCTTCAAGAAAGAAGACGGCGATCAGCACCAGAAAGGGCTCGAAATTGACGACAGTTTGTTTCTTCATGATCATTTAATCCAACTCGAAGTTGCAAAACAAGCGGAATCAGAACTCGATGACCAGATTTTGTTACTCTCTAATCTTGCTGATAAATCAGGATCGAAGAAGAGTCTTCCTAATGCACCAACACAACAGAGCGCAAAGAAAGAAGCCGACAGGATCAACAGAGTGCTCGTTGACACAGCTGCACCTTTTGAGTCGGTTAGAGCAGCCGTCACAAAGTTTAGAGGGATTGTCGATTGCAAAGCTGAAGAAACAATGTCCATAGAAGTAATGTTTAATTCCATACTCTTTTTTTTTTTGTTTTGTTTTGTTTTCCGTTGATTACTAAAACAAATATTTTGTTCAAGAATTCACAGAAGCAAAAGCAGGCTCAACTCGAACTCAAGAAAGTACAAGAAGAAATTCTCAAGTACCAAAAGAGATTCCAAGATGAAGAAACGGCTACGGGGCAAGTTCTGGAGGAGCTCGATTACTTCAAAGGACATGCAGAAGAGCTGAACCTTCGGTTGGAGAGAGCAGAAACCCTAAATGAACAGGCCAAGCAGGACTCTGCGCTTGCTGATCTGAGGCTGCGAGAAGTAGCTCAAGGAATTGCAAACGGGGCAAGCCTCGCGTCCAAGGCACAGCTCGACGTGGCCAACGAGAGACATGCAAGTGCTGTCGAAGAGCTGAAATCAGTAAAAGAAGAGTTGGAGCCCAAGCGACTCGCATATGTTTCATTGCTTCGAGAAAGAGACATTGCAGTTGAGAAAGCTGCTGATTCTTCTGCTGCCACGAAAGAGATTGAGCTGACCGTCGTGGATCTGACTCTCAAGCTGATTTCGACCAAGAAGTTACTTGAATCAGCTCGTGCCACGCATCTTCACGCGGCAGATCGAACAATTATTGCAGCACTGACGCTGGATACAGAAAAATTGATGTGGCACAGTTTGCTCAAGCATGCAGAAGAAGAATTACAGCAGGTTCATGAACAGATGCTATTGACAAACGATGTGAAGTCAGAATTATGTAGAGCTTCGACGGTTTTACTTAATCTAAAAGCCGAGTTAGTTTCACTGGATTATGCTACGATGGAGATTGGAGAAGTGAGGAGCCACATTGAGAAATCGACAGATAGTGTTAACAGCTTTAAGATTCAGCTCTCTTCCCTTGAATGTGACTTGGAAAGGGAAAAGGCAGCCTCGAGAGGCATGAGACAGAGGGAAGACTCTCAAGCTGCGTCCATCTCATCCCTCGAAGCCCAACTTTACAGGATGAACCTTGAATTGGAATTGGTTCAGAAAAGAGAGGGTGCCAGAAAGAAGAAACTGACTGGCGAGAAGCAAGCTAAACTGCAAGAAGCATCTGAAGAGGCAGAGAAAGCTAAAGAACTAGTTAATACGGCGTGCGAGGAACTAAGGAAGGCCAAGGAAGAAGCTTTGCAAGCCAAGACAGAAGCCACCGCAATGAAGCTGAAACTGACTGCTGCTCTGAAGGAGATTGAGGCAGCCAAAGCGTGGCAGGCGTTCGCTAACTCAGAAGTCGAATCCCTGCAAGCAAGCAGAGAGGACTCCAATGGAGTGACGTTGCCGTTCGAGGAGTACAATGCACTCGTCGAGAAGGCCAAGGAAGCGGAGGAACAAGCGAAGGAGAGAATCATGCCGCCTATTAAGCAAATGGAGGCAGCGAAGGAGTCCGAGTCAAGAAGATTAGAGAAACTGGGGAAGGCAAAGGAAACATTGGAGGGAAAGAAGAAGGAGCTGAGGGAGGCCATGGAGAGGCTCGAGAAGGCCGAGGAAGAGAAGCAGGCCGAGGAAGAGAAGCTTCTCATGGAGCAGGTACTAGACAAACCGAATGACGAGCAAGAGAATGGAAGCTTCGATGCCGGAGAAAAGCCTGGAAAGTCTTCATGTGAAGTAGATGGTGAGAGCTCGACAGAGAGCCCCAGGGGCGTTATGGAACGTACCATTTCCACGGAGCCTGAGCCTGAGCCTGAGCCTGAGCCGAGACGGAGGAAGAGGATGTTCTTTGCAAGGATCGTCTCGTTTCTGGCGAGGAAGAAGGTCCAGTCGCTAAAGTAGAGAGAAAAGAGATTAAGTTTTGTTTAAAGACGGAGGATGAAAATGATGTTTTTTACATCCATATTATTTTTACTGTTTGCATTAAAATTGCAGGGCTTTACCCTTTTTAGAGGGAGCCCTTCCAGAAATTCTCGATGGCGCTGGGCAAAACCCAGGCCAAAGAGGGGGTTTGGAAATAGTTTTCAACCAGCAATTGTCGCGCCTCGGTTATAACCTCACTAGCTGCGACATTGCCCCAAGCGCAAAGATACTTTGAAAAGTCGAACCCCGCGCCGCTTTTATAGTGTAAACCAGTCTCCGCTTGATCTAAATTGCCAGATGTGGGACTAAATTCTTCAACCTCAAAAGAGGCTTCTTCGTTCCCTTGTTGCATCTACCCGAAGGTTGAGAACGGACTCGTGATGAGCGGCGGCGAATCACAGATGCTCAACGAGTGAATTCTGCTTGTGCTGCTTCTCTTCGTGGTTGGGTTGGAAGACATGTTCCGACCGCTTTTCCGGTGATCGACGCTTGCTCGTAGTACATGTTCCTGAGCCTATCGAAGTAGCCGCCATTGCAAACTCGCCGCCGGCACCGATTGGTATCTCTGCAAACGGTGGAACAAAGTCATCTTCTCCGAGAGCAAGTTCCTATTCGTATTCCGGGATCAGAAACAGAGCAGGCGCTAAATATTAATTTGATTTTATAATTTAATAAAGGAATCTAAAGACCTAGACCTACCCACGGGATCTAAATCGAACCTGACCCGAAATATAAACCGGGTCAATGTATGGTTAATTACTTGTTGACTCAGTTCAACGAGTCAGACCTCTAACTAAGACGATTAAGGATTGGGTCCTAAATAAATCGACGAAAATGGTCAGTTCAACTACCCATTTCACTACACAAAAAATGATAATTTTAGGATGAATTTTATGATAAATTTTTAAAATAAATTCCTCGCAAAAAATCTGGGATAATTTTTGCGATAAAAAAATTTTCGTCCCAAAAAAGACGTCGCTAAATTTTGTTACGAAAAATGATAAATTTGTTACAAATTTGCACTGAAATAATTTTTCGTCGCAAAAATCGTTGTCAATTTACGACGGAACAAATTTTGTCGCAGAAATTAATAAAATTAAATCTGCGACGAAAACATTAAATTCGTCGTAGATTTGTGACATCAGATTCGTCGCAGATTTGCGACAAAAATTAGATTTGTCGCAAATCTGCAACAAAAATAGTTTTTGTCACAAATCTGCGATAAAAACTAGATTCGTCGCAGATTTGTAACGAAAATCAGATTAGTCGTAGATCTACAACGAAAATCAGATCCGTTGCAGATTTGCGACGAAAATCAGATTCGTCGTAGATTTACGACGAAACCAGTTTTCGTCGCAGATCTGCGATATAACAATGATATTATGATAG
>JBBUKS010486812.1:0-15822 GCA_038050645.1 Hedychium gardnerianum
ATACATTAGCGACGGAATTATAAATTCCGTCGCTAATTTTATTAATAAAATTTATAATAAAATAAAACAATTAGCGATGAAATTATAATTCCGTCGCTAATGTATGAAATTTAGCGACGGAATATATTATTCCGTCACTAAATTTCTTAATAAATTCCAAATTTTAAAAAAGACATTTAGCGATGGATATTAATTTCCGTCGCAAATGAAAATCGAATAGCGACGGATCTTTAATTTCCGTTAGGAACCGATTAGCGACCGGTCGGTTAGGGACGAAAATCGAATTCCAAATTTTTTTACGATGGGTCGGTTAGGGACGGAAATTTTCCGTCGCTAAATGCTGGAATTTTTGTAGTGACCTCTTGCACTTTTGATTGCAAGTGCCCCATCCAACTCAGCGACCCAGCTCCTCAACTCAGCCTTCCAAGTTGCTCCTATAGCTATGTAGCTTATGCACCTTGTGCTCCATATGCAAGACAACATCTCAAGATCCTTGAATCGAACTTTGTTTGACTTTACTCCTCAGTCCGATTGGCAAGCAAGGACAATCCAATAACCTGTTAGGTTTCAAAGCATGATTCTCTATAAAAGGTTGGCAATGGAATGATCATGAGGGCTGGAATGAAACCCTAACTCTAGTTTTCTTCTTCTAGACTTTTCTAATACTATTTTATTTTTCATGATCTCATAATAACTTAAGCATTAGAGGGGCCTCGTCAGGATGATATCTGGCTCCCTCTCACATGTGTTGATCTATGCAAGTTCGTCCACTCAACAGAGGAAGCTTCATTATTGATCTATGGTTCGACAAAAAATTTTTGCCACAACAAAAGGTATTAACAATTATTGTCTACTCTTCTAAAGAGTTAATGTTGAAACTCTCTAATATCCATTATGTCATGCCTTGTAATTCTTACTTAATTATGAAGTATGGTGACAATAGAATAAGTGAATCTAAACATGGATTCTAGTAATCAAGGATTTCTTACCAATTCTGTATATATCATGAAATCGACTAAAACTTTAAATCAATCTTTACTTGAAAAACTAGAACTATGGTCAAGAAAAACTCAGAGTAAAAACAAATTGTTAAGTTCATAAATAAGAAAAATGTATAGGAATTTTAATTTTGATTAAGAGTTCAACAATCTAAAGAAGTCATCACAACAATTGCAGCCTTCACACCTTCTACTCCTCATTAGCTTAGGAGAAGGTGATTGGTCGACGATAGATATATGAATGTTGGAGCAGTAGTATACCAAGTGGTCTTGAGTTTTGATGTTTGCAAAGGGTTTAAGTTAGATATTATCTTGTGTATTTGAGTATGTAGAGACTTACAAGAACACACATGAAGCTTGGAGAACTTGTAGCTCAATTTGATCAAGTGGTTGATGACATACTTGGTGGGGCTAAGGTGGCATATTTAATGACTTAGAGGTCCATTGATATCAGAGAATAATGATATAAGACATTTGAAGCAATGAGGTAGTGCTCAAGTAGCAATAGAGCATTGAGCCAGTGCGGCTAAGTTAGCAGCTTGATGGCTTCAGCTTCGTAGAGATCGAAGAAGGTTACATGAGGCAGACTGAGGGACCGTCGAACAAGGGGCATCAATATAACAAGGATGATAGTCATTGGAGGTGGACTACATAAGCATGAGACATGAAGGATGGTATTTGGAGGAGATGAGGGCTCGAATGCATTTAAGGGACATATTGCTTGACGGTCGACGGACAACAACCGACTAGTGATTGGGAACCTAATACCCTAAATGGATTCAAGATAAAGGGTTGGCTAGCTGACTAAAGATGAACATCAATTGACTAGTATTGGAGTCAACTGATAAATCAAAACTCCAAAGCTATGGTAAACTTAGATTTGTAGTTTAAAGTAGTTGACTGTCTGTTGTACAATTCAGAAAACTATGTCCAAATTGCTAATGAAAAAAATGATTCTTTTCATGATTGAGTCGACTAAGCAATCAATTAGTAGCTGACATGGAAATCATAAAAGAACTATTGCTGTAGAATAACAGTCAAATCATAAGAACCAGTCAGTACTAAATGTGACAAACCAATCAACTGCAAGACAACAAATAGTAAGAAATGTTAGAAGATTGAAGGGTATAAAAGGGGAGCTTGGTGGAGTCTTTAAGGCTAGCAAAAATAGGGTTAGTTAAGTCTTACTAGACCTTCTCCCTTCTCTCAAAGACTTCATTTAATTCTTTGTATTCTTGTGATTGTAAGTGATTTCTCCACCTTTGCTAGTTAACAGGGATGGAAAATGATGGTACTTTGCAAAGTGATCCACGATGAATCATAGATTGTAGAATATGAGTCTAGGGGCTGTCGAACCACATAAATCTCGTGTGCTTGCCATTGTGGTGAGCTTGCTTGTATGTTTATTTTATTTTCATTGTGCTAATTGTGTTTAACCTTGTTCATTGATAGCAAAAGTATATGAATCATACTTGCAAGTAAAGATTGCTATTCACTCTTCCTTAGCTTGACCATCCAATCCTAATAATGACCAATGAAAGTTGCATCGAACAAAAAAAAAGGAAAGAAAATTGAAGATGGTGTGATGTACAAGGAGAATGTTAGATTTAGACACCTAAATGATCCGGCTTGACTATCCCAATTTAACATTTTGTTTTTTCAAAAGTTCGTTGATGCGTGGTTCGATTTGTTCCACGTACAAACTTATCAAATGTTAACCGGGAAGGCAAACAATTTTCCTTGGTTAAAAGGTGCTGTTTAGATATAACAACAACAATAACAATCAAATTTTTATCCTTTTAAATGAGGTATTTGAACCTTTACGCCACTAAGTATTTGAATGGATTAAAAAAATATGACAACTGCTCAAATAAATAAAAATCAGAAATGTCCTTTTGAAGTTTTGCCTAAACTCTTTGTTAACAGTATAGTAAACAATTTAGTCCTACTCTGAAAATAACAATTATCTGAAACCGATTGCACACTATTGATAGGGCAAATTAAACATTAAGAAAAATAACTATGTAATTTAGAATTAACGATTATTATGAGTTCATGGCAAATTAATCATTTTTTTCAACAATAATTGATGAGACCGTTTAGAAAAAAAATGAAATCAAACATCCACTTACACAATCTAGGAGAACCTTTTAATTTGGTGCTATGGATTATGATGCATCAAAGATAATATAGATTTATAAAAGTTTCAACAGGTGCAACAGCAAGGACAAAAACATGTCCTAGAGAACTTTTTCCTCCAATAGAACAAGTGAGTTGATGTATGCATAGCTAGAGCTTGGAGGTAGCAAGCTTGACGAGGTCTTTCCTTAATATTTTGCCTGATGGATTCTTTGGAATGGCTGATATAAATGCTACCTTGCGGATTCTCTTGTACGGAGCCACCTGTTTATAGCAAAAAGATGAAGTGGGAGATATTAGTCATGGCTGCAGTAAACACAGAAAGTATAACTAAACGCAAAGAAAAACCAAATAAGGCCGCATTTGCAAGGACTCTAGAGGAAACCCTTCAAATCCTAGAGGTTCTGTAGAGTCTGCTACATGGTTTGTACCTGTCTTGCAATAAACGCCATTGTAGTCTTCTCAGTTATATTGCCTCCATCCTTCCTCACCAAATAAGCCATAGGGATCTGACCAGCCTCCTTATCCGGAAATCTACATTCATCAGAGTATGTATGCACTTTAAGTATCAATTGGCTCCAAAAATAACTCCACAACTTAACAAAATTCTGGTATATTAAGATGATATACGGGATCACGGCTGCATCAAGGATGTCAGGGTGAGTCAACAAAAGCGCCTCCAGTTCCGCTGGTGCCACCTAATTGATACCCAAAACAAAAGAAAAAGGTAATTTTGTTAGGACTGGATTCAACCACCAAAGGGCGGGCTTTTGTGTGCCAAATTCTAACCTGATAGCCTTTGTATTTGATCAATTCCTTGAGGCGATCGACCACAAACAGGTATCCATCTTCGTCGATGTAGCACAAATCTCCTGTTCTGAGCCACCCATCGTCCACCAACGTCGTCCTCGTGGCCTCTGTGTTGTTGAAGTACTCTGCAAATGTATTATGGAGTAATAATTCAAACCCAAACTTTGCTCATGAGTCGTTTGTTCCTTCTTTTTTTTTTCTTAACAAAACAAACTGCCGTTATGTTACCGCAAAAGAAAAACAAAAACTGACGTTATGATTGTATGTAGCAGTTTGGGTGGTGTATGTCACTGTTATGTTCTGAAAACGGGAAGATGAGAGTGCCGTTTTCGCGAGTACCTTTCATGACGTAGGGACCACGGAGCCACAGCTCGCCGGTGCGGTTCACCGGCAGGGCTGCCCCTGAATCGGGGTCCACGATCCGAGCTTCCGTGTTGGGGGAAAGCATCCCCGCGGTTCCGTACCGGCGGCTCTCCTCCGCCGAGTCCGTGGACGCGCCGATCCCCGTCGTCTCGGTGAGGCCGTACCCTTGCAGGATCTCCACCCCCGGGTACTTCTCCCGGAAACCCTCGATCACCTCACGGCTCAGCGGCGCTCCTCCGGAGAGAACCTTCTGGAGCCGTCCCAGCGGCAGCGGCCGCGGCTGGTTCGTCATCGCCACGAGGATGGGTGGCACCAGAGGCAGGTACGTCGCGCCGTACTCGTTGATGGCCCGCACCATTTCCCCCAATTCGAACTTGGAGAGGATCACCACCGTGGATCCGGATCCGAGAAGGCCAGTGGCGAAGGCCACCAGACCGAAGACGTGGAACATCGGGACTGTGCATATGAAGGTCTCCGGCCCAGCGCCGTCTTGCAGCTTGAATCGATTGAGCACGATCTGGACCATGGAGATGAGGTTGCGATGGGTGGCGACTACGCCCTTGCTGGTTCCAGTGGTGCCGGAGGAGTATAGCAGCGTGGCGGTGTCGTCCTGGCTCACGGCGACGGAGGTACGATCTGGATCCGGCTCGGTGGCGATTAATTCGTCGATGGAGGCCACGATCCGGAGGTCATCGCTCGGTCGTCGGTGGTCGTCGAGGAGGACGATTCGGAGGTCAGGGGAGTGGGAGAGTTTGGGGATTAAGCCACGGGTAGTGAAGGCGAGGACTGGGCAGGAGTTGTCGACCTGGCGGCCGATCTCGTGGGGCGTATTGAGGGGGTTGGTGGTGGTGAGGACAGCACCAAGGGACATGACGGCAAGGGAGACGACAGGGAAGTGGTGGGAGTTAGGGGAGAGGACGAGGACGACGCTGGGCTTGCGAACGGAAAGGGGAGGGGAAGCGAGAGCCGTGGCGAGGGAGGCGACGGAGCGCCAGAGCTCGGGGAAGGAGATGCGGCGGCCGGAGGCGGCATCGATGAAGGCGGTGGTGCCGGAGTGTCGGCGAGAGGCGAGGAAGGCGGTGACGGAGAGGTTGGGATCGGAGGGGAGAGCAACCGGCTCGCGCTTGCTGTAGAAGGTGCAGTTGGCGGCGCAGAAGCCGCTGCGCCGATTGACGCCTGTCCCCGGGTCCGCCATGATTTGGCTCCTCAAAGTTTGATATCCCTGCTATTTAATATTAAGGGTGACTAATGGAATTAATTAGTGAGGAAATAGGAAGAAGCAAGACGACAATTTTGACTGCTGGAATTGAAGCCTGGCAGGTGTCAGTTTCCGTGGGCGAATAGAACGAACGGCATGCTAATAGCGTGGGAGCTGCAATGCAGTGTGAAGTCACCAGAGGCGGAGCCAGTCCACAGTGGACGGTGGGCCTGTAGATTTGTGATTTTGCTCCCTTTTTTTCTATAATATTTCCATCGTTGTCTCCGACCAATGAGCAGCTTCAGTTAACCAATATTTCAGAAGATTTTTCAATTTCTAAAACGTATAAATTTATATAAGATTTTATATATATATATATATATATAATCAAGTCATTCAACTCTTTCAATCAATTAATTTTTAAAATAATAATTTTAATTTTAATTTTTTTTTATTTATTACTAAAATAAATTAAAAAATATTCATAAAAATTCTCAATTTTTTAAGATTATCATCATACTGATTTTTTTTATAATGTATCATAATTAAAATTTAATTCTTAAATATTTAATTAATTATTTAAAGGACTTAAATATTATATAATTACTTTGAAACTATATAAGATTTTTTTTATTTAATTGAATTACATTCGATGTCATTTATACACCTTTATTTATTTTAATTTTGATTTTTTTTTTTAAGACGCACCTTCCGGCTTTTGTACATGTATGCATGAAAATAGAGTTCTTTAGCTTTAATAATCCGCTTATTGTCAGATTTCATGTTCGACAAATCTTCTTTCTCTTCATGTTTTTCTTTCTCTCAACTCTAACCGGAGATTATATTTCACAAATACAAGAGTATTCAATCATTGTCGCAGCAAATGGTTTCTTCTGTTTCCACGGTGTTCTTAGCAATTAGGCTTTTGTTAAGTAGATTAGATTCTTAAGCATATTGAATGTTATAATATCTAAATAATATGGATAAGTGTTATAATATTCACATATTAATCACGTTCCACGTTGTTATTGAGCAAATTTTATAAAAAATATTTTAAAAATAAGAAAATAAATTTTAGATATAAGAATAAAGATGAATAAGTAGATAGTAATGAATGTTAATATTAAAATAAATGTGAATGTATATTAATAAAAGAGAGATATTAATATAATGAGTACGTGATATGTTATTTGAAGAGATAATATATATTAACATTCAAATCAATACAAATGCCTAAGAACATCCATGTTGATTTAAACGTTAATATATATCATCTCTTCAAATAGTATATTACGTACTCATTATATTAATATACATTCTTTTTATTAACACACTCATATTTATTTTAACATTAATATTCATTATTTATGAATTTCACTATCCACTTATTCATTTTTTATTTTTTATAACTAAAATTTATTTTCTTAATTTTTGATTTTTTTTTTTTAAATCCGCTTATTAATAGCGTTCAAAGAATTGATAAGAGGAAAACATAATTAAATGTTATTTTGATCTGTGTAGAATTGTATGTTTTGGTTTTACATTTATGCTTGAGACAATGATAACTATATCTATCTATAAGAGCATCTGTATTGATGTTAATATGTGGATATTATAATACCCGAATGGCATTACAAAACAATGTAAATGGGTGTTATAACACCCACACATTAACCGTGTTCAATTCTTTGAACGTTGTTAATCAGCGAATTTTATAAAAACAAATTCAAAAAATAAGAATATAAATTTTGGATATAAAGATGAATAAGTGAATACTATTGGTATAATCGTCCTCGGATCAAGGTTGATCAAATTTATCAAACTCGAGTTGCCTCGAGTTTGAGTTTCGATATTTGATCAATATGTTAGTAAGAAGTCAAGTATGTCAAAGTTGACCAGATACTTGACGATGTCAGAAGTCCAACGGGAAATTAACAAAGGAAAGTCCAAGTAGGTCAGGGAAGACCAGACACTTGGTGATCAAAAGTTCTAACTGGAAGTTAGGCAAGGGAAAGTTTTAACTGGAGGTTAGACAAAAGAAAGTCCTAACTGGAGGTTAGGTAAGGGAAAGTCCTAATTGAAAGTTAGACAATGGAGCAAGTGAGAAGTCTCCCGAGTGATTAGCCCTAACTGAAAGTTAGGCAAAGAAAAGTCCAAGTGGGTCAAGGAGGACCATACACTTAGTGATCGGAAGTCCTAACTGGAGGTTAGGTAAGAGAAAATCGTAACTACATGTTAGGCAAGGGAGGACTAGACACTTGGTAATCGAAAGTCCTAACTGGAGGTTAGACAAGAAAACGTTTTAACTGGAGGTTAGGCAAAAGAAAGTCCTAATTGGAGGTTAAGCAAGGGAAAGTCCTAACTGAAAATTAGGCAGGTGAGAATTATACCGAGTGACTAGCCCTAACTAGAGATTAGACAAGGGAAAGTCCTAACTGAAAGTTAAGCAAAGGGAAGTCTAAGTGGGTCAAGGAGGACCAGACACTTGTCATGAGTGAGGAAGTCCTAGCAGATCAAGGTTGACTAGATGCTAGGTAACGAGGAAGTTCAAGGTTAACCAAATATTAGGCAATGAAAAGTCCCAATAGGTCACATATGACTAGATGTTGAGCTAGAGAAAGTCTTGGTAGGTTGAAATCAACTAGATACCAGGCAAGACCCAAATTCAAACTTGGAAAGGCTATCTTATGAGTTACCAATCGATTGACAGAAAGTGATAATCGATTGGTAAACCCTAAACCTATAATTTGGGTTTAGGAGTTGGGCAATCGATTAGTCTAATCCATGCAGTCTAAGCCAATCGATTAACAGAAGCTTTCTCACGAACAGAAGCTTGGGGAATCGATTGTCCCAATCGATTCAGCCTAAGTTAATCGATTGAGGCAATCGAATTGGCCAAAGTTCACAAGTGAACAAAAGGCCTTGGAATCGATTGGGAGTTAAGTCAATCAATTTGCCTAATTGGTTGGACAATATTCTCGAGCAAACAAAATGTCTTGGAATCGATTGGGAGCTAAGACAATCAATTGAGAGCTAAGCCAATCGATTGGAGTCAATCGATTGAGTTATTTTCTCGAGTGAACAGAAAGCTTCTAAATCGATTGACTCAATCGATTGGTATGACTCACTAATTGATTGGTAGGGCCAAAAAGAGCCGTTCTGTAGGTTTGAACGGTTGAATATGACATGACAATTGATTGAGGGTAAGACTAATCGATTGAGAGACGTTTTTCAACCCGAAAGTAACCATAGAAAAGGGGGTTTGTGGAATTTTTGAAGACGCCGGTTCTTGGTGATTCTGGAGCGAAGTACTGCTACATTTCCGAGTTAACAAGAGGCTAATCCGACTAACAAGAGATCAAACAAACAAGATTCTATATTGTAAAGGTGTTTTCGCTTTCGACTGTGTTTTGTTTTCCTCTTCTTATTGTATTATTGTGTTTAAGCTTGTAAAAATCTTCTTCGCCTTCGGAAAGTTTGTGAAAGGATAGAGTTCATAGTGGAATTGTGGAATTGTGAGTGAGGAGTGAACCCTTAAATTAGTTATTTCAGGAGATGAATACCAAATAAAATTAAAAGTGTTGACGCTTTGCTTTAACTTTCCATTGTAAATCAAAATCGAAGAAGCGAAACAAGTTTTTCAACCCCTTCTAGTTCTTAAGATTTTAACAAATAGTGGGATTTATAAATAATAAATATTAATGTGAAAATAAATATAAATGTATATTAATAAAAGAGAAATGTTAATATAATAAAATATACAAATGAAGCGAAGAAAAAGTAATTGCGGATGAAGCGAAAAAAAAAACTTCGCCAGAAAAACATTCATGCATAAAAATAAAATTAAAAATTATATTGATTTAAACATGGTTAAAATATTGGCCTCAAAATTCCTTTTATAACTCCACTCAACAAGAAATATAAAATATATATTTTAAATAAAAAATATATTAATCTTAATAGGACTTATAATTATTCTTTATTTATTACTAAAAAAATAATAATCACCGAATAACAAAAATTAAATCTCTAACTTATTATAGAAGCATCGATTTTAAATATTTTTATTTTTGAATTTCTTTCTTTTTATCATCGTAGATAAAGGATAAATTTTATATGGGTTCATTTGCGATATAAAGAAAGAAATTAAAAAATAAAAATATTTAAAATTGACACATTTATAATAAATAAATAAAATTAAAAAAATTATTTAAAATCGACATATCTACAATAAATTAAAATTTTAATTCTTGTTATTTGATAATTAATATTTTTAATTTATTAATAAATAAGAGAAAAATTATATCTATTAAGATTAATATATAATTTTTTATTTAGAGTATTTATTTCTATATTTAGTGTTAAGTCGATTTTTTTTAAAAAAATTGGGTCATATATTTTAATTATTTTTAAATTAATATAATTTTCAATTTTACTTTATGCAGAAGAGTTATTTTCTCTAAATAATTTTCTTTTCTTTTTCGCCCCATCAATTTGATTTCTAATTCTTAAGTGGTTCAACCGTTCGAATTCAGTGTTGCGTCAAGACAACAATAAAACAAAAAGTTCAAAACATAATTAACCAAAGTAAAAAAAAAGCAACAAATTCTATAATAAAACACAAACAAAGCTAGTCAATGAGAGAGATTTAATTAGATTCCATGTAGAATGGAAACCCAACTAAAACATTTGCTCAAACATTTCATACGCACTAAAGATGCAAGCCATTTTGTTTAACCACATGATACAACTAAGAATCAACTTTGAGAATCTGAATACAAAACATAGAGTTTTAAGGCTATAAACTAGTTAAGTTAAATGAAACTTTGTGTTTTTTAAGATTGTTTGGTAAAGCAATCCAATTGAGTTAGCATTTAGGAAGCTTTAAGGATGTAAGGATGGAAGCAGTGAACTATTGGAGTCATAAAGGCAAAACTTAAATTTGGGCTTGGAGCTCATCACAGATTCTAAATTAATACCAAATACACTTTATTTTCTTTTAATTTGATTTTCATTGGAAAGGGAATGGAGGATCATCAACAAATTATCCTTACGGATTGACGTAATTGATATCTATACGAGTGATTATTTTAATAAATTTTGAGGTCGATTTTTTTATCAATGGATATAAAATATTTTATTAAATATTTTATTTTTTTATATAAAAAATTGTTATATTAAAATAAATATTTTTATTTACTTCTTTTAAAAAATATATATATAAAATCATCCTAAAAAGAGCTAATTAATGAGTACCCATCCCTTTATGCAACCACGAACCGTGCGTCACGTGTCGTTCATGGAGAGGCAAACAAAGGCTTAATGACAGCCTGAGTAATCGATTTGCATTGGATTTAACTTGGCTTATGAATTCATATCAAATAATTTAATTAAGTTATGAATACACAGAGGTCCGACCCCACGTAGTGGGATAAGGCTCGGTTGTTGTTGTTGTTGTTGTTGTATGAATACACAGAGGTAAATTAAAAATATTTTAACTTCAAATCAATAATAGACATCATTTATGCAATCATATGATTTTTAGTCAATTAAGAAAAAAAAAGAGTATAATAAATATATTTATAAATTTACACCACGACGATTTTGTGAAATGATATTAGAATTAGAACGATAGAATGTGATGATCGTTGTGATCGTTCTTGCGAACTCTATCTCTCATATTTTGCATGAATATTGGTTCGCCTACAAATGAAATAGAGATATTTATCAGATATTTTAATGATTAATTAGATATCTAATGTTTGAATCACATCTACGACACTGTAGAATATTTTTTCTTAAATAAAATGACAAATCTAAATAAATTGACTACTTTGGATGGACAATCGCGAGCACTTTTTGATTTACTTAATAAGCAGAATATGGAATCAGACTATCTATCTTAAGATTAGTCAGTCCGTAAGAATTGAATACGCGACTACAAACAAAAAAAATACTTATCAGACAACTCCCGAGATTATGGTGTAATGATAATAAGTGGGACAAGTCCATGTTAAGAGTTCAAATTTCACTCATTGGGGAGTTTGAAAATTTTATGATGATAAATGATCCGTTAGAATTCATTTGTATTTTTTAATTTATTTGAATGATCAATAACAAATATTCGTTGAATTGGACTAATTACCACCTCAAGATTAATCAAATCATACAAATTAGATATGGATTACCACAAAGATATAACTTGTTATTTTTTTTTCCAGCACAGATATAACAACATGCCCAAAGCAGCCAATGGTTAGTTCCACGTACTCCACCACAAGAAGTTGTTATAACTTCAACAATCCCTAGGGTATAATTAAGTTAATTATAGTATAATAATTTTATAGAATTGAGTAAGGGTTAATTTTTGATGAAATCAATAGAAATATTTTTTTACGTGATGATTTACTTTGATTTATTTATTTATTTTTTTAATAGTATAACATAATTATGAGAGATTATAATGATTTTATTTTATTTATTTATTATTATTATTATTACGAATATAGCTTCAACAATCCAACCATTTATTACTGGTTTCATTCTGAAAATAAACTTAGTTGCTGTCCTCATTATAGGCCCACAGCACCATTGGGACAATTTGTGTGTACACGAATGGACAGGCAAAAAATTGAATGGACTAGCAAAACTGGAGAAGAGATGTTGGAGACTTGAGAAAGATGATTTTTTTCCAAGATGCAGGAGAATTATCTGAATTGAAATAATATAAAATTAAGATCAATCTTATCTATTGAGTGACATGAATAGATAGTGTCAGTCAAGTAGGAAAGAATGAATCATGACTCAACTACTTAAAAGACTTGATCGAGAACAGACATATGTTGAGACGCGACGAAGAAGATATTGAAATTTACATTTGACATAATTTTTTTAAAATAGATTCGTCCTCTCCGATTGTACTTTAAAGTTACATTGGACATTTATTTCCTAGGATACAATGAGAAAAATCATATAGACAATCATGCATTGGTTGTTCGTGACAAACTGAGAGATTATCCGAACACTATCATGGGTAGAGTTGTCTTGCGAGTGCACGACAGAGTGAAAGAAAGGGGGAACAAAGGTGGAAGAATTTCTTTTCGCTATTGCATCTCTTTTCTCTCAAGGTCATGACCTCTTATAGGAGCTTCATTGTCTTTGTTGTATTAAATGGTCGAGTAATAGTCATTCATTGCCTCTAGCCGCTCGGTCATCAATAGTGACAGTTTCAAATCGACGATTACGAAATCTCCATTAATCATCGATTAATGCATCCGTTACATTTAAGCAGCAAATAAAAAATTCAAGTGGTAAAATACTGGTTCATTCACTCGGGAAAATTCTACCCCGACCAGTCCGACATTCGACGCATGCAGATCGTGCTCATACACGAGTCAACTTGGTTCAATGCAATCTAAGCCATGGAGTTGCACCCCCTTTGGGCTCACACTTGAGAGAGAGTCTCTCCCTATGCATGTCACTAAAAAAATACTGAATTAGTGATGAATTTTAGCGACGAAAATAATTCGTCGCAACTCAGCAACACAAATAGCGACAAAAACAAATTTGTCGTAAAAAAATAATGAAATTTTTTTTGTCACAAATTTAGAAACAAAAAACTTTTCTCGCAAAATTCGGTTGTAAATAAATTATTATCACAAAATTCGTCGTTGATTTGGGACAAATTCTAAATTCATCGTAAATTTTGCGACAAATTTCAAATTCATCGCAAATTTTGTGACGAATTCTAAATTCGTCGCTAATTTGCAAAATTTTTAACAATTTCGATGAAAGGATTAAATTCCAAATTAAATTCTAGATTCTTAAATTTTGCGACGAATTTTGAATTCGTTACAAAATTAGGGACGAATTCAACATTCGTCCCTAAATTAGGGGTGAATTCAACATTCATCCCTTAACTCTGCGATGAATCCATAATTTGTGGCAAAAAATTTGCGACAAATCTATGGATTTGTCTCAGATTTGCGACGAATCTCTGGATTCATCACAAAATATTTACGACGAATCCAGATTCATCGCAAACATTTGCGACGAATATCTAGATTTGTTGCAACTCTATGACGAATTTGTGATGAATATCTGGATTCGTCGCAAATTTTTGCGATGAATCTAGATTCGTCGCAGATTCATCGCAAAATTTTAACTTATTTATTCTCCTTGGTCTGAATACGAAATTAGAAAACGTCACATGTCGATTTAGATTTTTTTCCCTCTCCTTCTCTCTCTCATCTCCGTCATCGTTGAAGTTTTGGTAGATCCGGTGGCCGGTTGGTAGATCGGTCCTACATGTCGGATTTGGCAGCCCAGTTGTCGGATTTGCGCAGGATAGATCCGGTGGCTGGAGGGTAGCCCGTGCACGTCCCGGTCCCTCGTGTTGGGTCCCCTTCATAATGTTATTGTGAGTAATTCATTTATTATTTTTGACAGTTTTTTTTACAAGTTGTGTACGTAGGAGATCCAAATATTAGGGTGCAAAATTTTGAAAGTGTCAGATTTTATAAGTATTCTTCTATGCATTTATAAATTACTTTTCTTTCATTCTTTTTTAATTAAATCATTATGTGCTTTTAGATAATGATGTTACTGTTGTTGATGATACTAACTTTTATTTATAGTAGTTTTTAATAATATGTCAATAAATTGGAAACGAAAAAAATACAGAGTTGGATGTATAAAAAGAACTTACTTGAACATCGGGTTTAACTAATGAGTTTATTATTGGGTTGAAATAATTTTTGGATTTTGCTTATAATAATGTTGAGTTTATGGATGATAATAAATTAAGGTGTCCGTGCATAAAATGTCTCAATGGTAATTTTTTATAGTGTGATAAAGTTCAAGAACATCTTTGTAGATTTGATTTTATCCCAAATTAATATAATTGGACATGTCATGGTAAACCGTTCATATCTGATAAGGATTATAGACGAAATATAAAGTCTCAGTTAGTGAGGATCAGAGTTATTATGATCAATTAAATACATATCATAGGATGATAATTGATGCAGCGGGACAGAATTTTATTCTCGAACCGAGTGGTGCAAGTTCTAGTTTTTCTCCAATAGTTGAACAAATATTTATTACTTATGCATCACTATTGGATGAGGTAGAAGTACCAGGTGTTAATAAAAATGTGAATAATTAATCATATCTCCAATTTCAGAAAGTGTTGAGTGCTGCAGATGAACCTGTGGGACTGGTTGTGACAGTCACACTAAATTATCGCTCACCATAAGACTCTTGAATGTTAAGGCAGAGCATAATATGTCTGAAGATTATTTTAATTATTTTTTTAAAGTTATTGGAGAAGTATTGTCGTGTGATCACATAATGTCGAATGATTTTTACAGTATGAAAAAACTTGTGAAAGAATCAGGTCTTCCGGTGGAAAGAATTGATGTTTGAAGAGATGATTGTATGCTATATTAGGGAGATGATGAAGATGCAGATGTTTGTAAATTCTATAATCAAGCTAGGTACAAGAGCACCAGGAGGTTGGGTCGTCATTATTGATGTAAATCATACAAATAAATATTTCATTTGTCTTTAACTTTTAGGTTACAAAGACTTTATACATCAAAGGTCACTGATGAAAACATAACTTGGCATGCAAATCATGAAACAATAGAGGGGGTGATGTGTCATCCATTAGATGCAAAGGTGTGGAAATTTTTTGATAGAACATATCTTGAATTTGCGAAGAAGACTCGAAACATTAGGTTAGGTCTCTGTGCTTATGGATTCACTCCATTTGGCAAACTAGGAAGAAATTATTCTTGTTGGACAATTATCTTAACTTTGTATAATCTTTCACCTGTGATGTGCATGAAAACACCGTATATATTTTTAACATTGGTTGTGCTTGGCCCATAAAATCTAAAGAAGTTAATAGATGCTTATATGCAACCACTGATTGCGAAGATGAAACAAATATGGGATGATGATTTTCCTACATATAATGTTCATACTGATCAGATGTTTGTAATGAAGACTGCTATTCTTTTGACCATAAATAACTTTCCGACTTATGGTATGTTATCGGGATGGAGTACCGCTGGAATCTTAGGGTGTCCAATATGTATGGAGAGGTGAAAATCAATCAGATTGAAACATGGGAAGAAACCGAGTTATTTTGATTGTCATAGATAATTTTTACCACCAAATTATAAATTCAAAAGAAATAACAAAAATTCACTAAGAATTGAATTGAAAGAATACCTCCGCCATTGAGATTAACAGGTGAACAAATTTGATACAGAGTGCTTAACTTTCCATCTATTATTGAAGAGTGTA
>JBBUKS010486822.1:0-14180 GCA_038050645.1 Hedychium gardnerianum
GTTTGATAGGCTCGGAGATTGGGAAGCCGCTGTACACCGACAAACTGACGCGAACTCGAGAGAGACTAACCTTTGCTTGTCTCTTGGTAGAGGTTTCTGTAATTGGTGAGAAAGTTAGGAGGGTTTATGGTTTTTAGGGTTTTAGGTCAGACAGTTTTCCAGAATGCTAAATTAACTTTCTTCTTCCCATTGTCTTCTTTTTTAGGCATCTGAATTATTCTTTTATTTTTTTTTGGTTTTCTTTGTTTGTTGTTCAGGCTACTAATATTTTCACCCTTATAGTAATTTATCCTTTTGTTTGAAGTTCTAAAATTCTTGTCATACTTTTTTCTTTTATATAAATTTTGTAATGCTGTTAATTTTCAATTTCTTCACAAATAGAACATCTTTCAACATGCTGTTTTAGTTAGTCAATTTTAGTTTGTTATTTTGTGAGTTTGAATAATTATGTGATTGATTATGAGAATATGTTATTTTTTTTCTATTTTTCATCTTTGTATAACTACATGACTAGGCCTTTTTTCCTAGTGTTGGTGTGCCTGGCAAGGGAATATTTATATCAAATTTGTTATTATACTTTGTTCTCTTTCAAACCTTTTGTACTCTATGCAGGGTTGTTCACAGTCTTCACATTTATTTGCGAACAACATAGCATGTAAGGGGATACAAGTCCACATGGAACTCGGTGAGCTACAATTGCACATGGAAGATGAGTACCAGGAGTGTTTGAAGGAGAACTTGTTTGGAGTAGAAACTAATTCAGGTTCTTTAATGCACATTGCACGACTAAGTCTAGATTGGGGTCAAAAGGAAATTGAATCCAAAGAACAACAAGGTCTAACTAGGTGGATGCTGGTATTTTCAGCTGATATAAGTGGTATGGGAATAAACTTTGGCTTTCGGCATATTGAGTCTCTTGTATACAACTTAATGTCCTATAGAACACTGATCAAAACCTTATCATCTTCTAATAAAAGGGGTACAGAGTTTAAGGTTGCATATTCTAGCAAAAAGTCAGCAAAAGGAACACGAATAATGAAACTGAATCTTGAAAAATGCTCAATATGCTATCATGGTGAAATGGCTATTGAAGATACTGTTGTAGCAGATCCAAAACGTGTGAATTTTGGTTCACATGGCGGCCATGTAGTAATTAGTACATCAGAAGATGGGATGCCACGTGTAGCAAATATTATTTCAACATTCCCAAATAAGAGTAAGATCCTCAAATTCTCAACATCTCTTGATATCTTGCAGTTTAGTTTATGTGTAAACAAAGAAAAGGAATCAACACAGATGGAATTGGAGAGAGCTAGATCTTTTTATATGGAATTTACTGAAGGCCGTAAACCTGGTAGTAAAGTTACCTTGTTTGATATGCAAAATGCAAAGTTTGTGCGTCGTACTGGTGGTCTTACTGATGTTTCTGTCTGCTCCCTATTTAGTGCAACTGATATTACTACTAGATGGGAACCTGATGCTCATTTGGCAGTATACGAAATTTTTGCTCGTGTTAAGCTTTTATTAAATAATATCAAGATCCAACACTCTGACAATGAGATAAAGGTGTTAGCTGATAGACTGAAAGAATTGGAATTTGAAAAGGTTTCTATGAAAGATAAAATTCGAGCTGAAAAGCAACTTGGTAAACAAGAGTCAATTTTTGCTGTTGATGTGGAGATGTTAAGAGTATCTGCTGAAGTTGCAGATGGTGTGGAAACAGAAATTCAGGTACAGTCTATCTTTTCAGAGAATGCTAGGATAGGTGTATTACTTGAAGGCTTTATGCTTAGTTTCAATGGTGCCAGGGTCTTGAAAAGCAGCCGAATGCAGATCTCATGTATTCCAGTTCCACCAGGTAACATACATGATGCTAAGGCACAATATAGTGTGACAAGGGATTGGGTCATTCAAGGACTAGATGTGCATATTTGTATGCCCTACCGTCTACAGTTACGTGCTATAGAGGATTCTATTGAGGATATGTTTCGGGGTTTGAAGCTTATTACTACAGCTAAAACAAGTAAGATTTTTCCTACTAAGAAGGATAGTTCAAAGACAACAAAAACCAAATCAACAAAATTTGGTTCTGTTCGATTTGTCATACGGAAATTCTCAGCAGAAATTGAAGAAGAACCAATTCAGGGCTGGCTTGATGAGCATTACTTCTTGATGAGAAATGAAGTGTGTGAGAAAGCTGTGCGTATGAAGTTTCTTGACGAGATTCTGTCTTCTTGCAACAGGGTTATGGGAAATGGGGACAAAAGTGATTTCAAATTCCAAAAAGCTATCCATAATGGAGTTGAGTTTGATTTGAATGATTTTTCAGCCATTAAGAGGTTGCAGGATGACATACACAGGCAAACATTCAAATCTTACTACCAGGCATGTCAGAAGATTGTCCATGCAGAAGGATCTGGTGCATGCTCAAGAGATTTACAATCTGGTTTCCGAATGAGTAGTCGTAGATCTTCACTTCTATCACTTTGTGCTACTGAGTTGGATGTAACTTTGACCAGAATTGAAGGAGGTGATTCTGGAATGGTAGAGTTCATAAAAGATATTGATCCAGTCTGCTTGTCTAATGATATACCATTCTCCAGGCTCTATGGAAGAGATATTGATGTACATGCTGGTACTTTGATTGCTCAGCTTAGAGACTATACTTACCCTCTATTTTCTGGAAGTTTGGGCAAATGTAAGGGGCGTGTTGTGCTTGCTCAACAGGTTGCATTTTAAGTCGTTTTTCTATTTATTATTTAAGTCATTCTGTTTAATTGGCTAGTTGATCTCTCTTTTCAGGTCTTTCAAATCATTTTATTTTTATTGTTTGGATTGTTTGTCTGATTGAATTAATGATCTCTTTTTTCCTGTGTTTCATTTTATGATAATTAACATGGTTTCATTGAAGTGCCATCTTTTTTGCAAGTATATTTATGTTAGTTTTTCTTAAGATTCTTTTCTTATATTTAGGTTTTACAATCCAGTCTTTTATTAAAACCATTATTTTTAAAATAATAAGCAGTGCCATGATACATGTCCCTTGTGGTAGCACTTCTCTTTAGTTGTTATTCTTAGAGCCAGAGAGTATACTTAACTTGTAGTTGTTTTCTGGTTTATACTTTATATTCATTTAACTAAGTTTTTCTGGTTTAAGAATTCTGTTAAAGTGAATTGGTTCAGAATATGGATGTATACATAATTAGCCTTGTGTACTCCTACATACTTCACGGAAGTTTGAGGCAATAGTTAATGTTAGTTAAATGACAGTTGAACTTTAAACAAAAAGTTATGACATAAAACACTCATAATTTGCATGGTATAGTCCCACTTATTGTCTGATGACATGTGATTTTTTTGGAACTTGCCCTGAAAGATGACAAGATAGATTGGTACTAGTCCCACATTGCATGATGATATGTGATTTTGTTGGAACTTTTCTTGAAAGATGACGAGATAGACTAGAGAACCCACTTGGACATTCAATGCATTTTTATGACTAAATATCAATGATGTTGGGGTATTTCTACATTTATTGGTTGAACAATTAGTTGTGAATAGGGAGGGAGAGCAAGGAAAGTAAAACTTTGTGAATGATTGTACTATTGAGCTTGGAACTAATCGACAATTGGTAGTAAAAAGGTGAAACCGTCACCTCGGTGGCCCCCACTGTCTAGAAGGGAGGTAAATCAAGAGGGGCTTCGCCCAACAACAACAGCGCATGCAAGGAGGGGTTGAGGCAACCAGCGAGGCATTCCGCATCAGCTGGGAATCGACCCTAGGCCTATTGGCAATAACATCCTTGCATGAACCAACTACGCTAAACCGTAGGGGCGATAGGAAGGTTGATTATGATGAGTTTTTTTTTATTTTAAAAAATATAGTAATCATGTCACTGTGATAAAAAGATCCATCTTAGTGTAGTTATGTTTGAACTATAGATAGTATGTCTAGTGTGTTTTTATAACTTAAGCCTATACCTATAGTTTAAAATTTTGAATCGTGCCAAGGTTTTGGTTCCGAACTGGAACAATACAGTTTCGGTACCGTATTGTGCCGATATAGTTTCAGTATTTTTTTAAATATAAAATATATTAACTAAAATTAAAATTTTAATCTAAATATTTAAAAATAAAAAAAATCATTTTTTTAAAAAATAAATAAATATATATATATATATATATATATCCCTACATAATGGAATAAGACTTAGTTGTTGTTGTTATATATATATATTAAATTAATGAGATAGTTTTATTAATCTTTAATTAAGTCTATTTAAATTATCTCAATCATAACTAGGAGTTAATTAAAATTATTAACCTAAGTTATTTAATTAAAGCCTAAGTTAAAAATCCTTATCTATTCTGCTGCCTTTGTTCCGCAACGACTGCGAACACATGCGGCCTGCGCGATGCATCCGGACTTGTCGTCGAGCCTGGGTGACGCGTTCAGAAGCTTCGCCGGGCTTGTGCGACGAGTTCGGACTCGTTGCCGAGCCCGCGTGATGCATCCGAACGCATCGCTAGGCTCGCGAGATGAGTCCGGATGCATCGTCGGGCCCGTGCGATGCGTCCGGACGCGTCGCGGCGAGCCATCACCAAAGGCATGCTTGTGCCAGTGCCGATCCGCGGGTGGAACGAATGTTTCTCTAGTATCGGGCGAAATGGCTCGAGATTTGAATCCATGCCTATACCAAGCATCATCTCCAATGCATCATCTTTTGTCATTAGTGATGTATGAGTTTACTTGTTATAAACTTTACAACGTGCATTATTTATAAATGGGCATTTTTGGTTGATGAAAGTTTGATTAAGAAGAATGCTGAACTTGAATTATTTATTAATGCTCTCATTCATGGAGTAGCTATTGCTCTACATCTCTTTATGTACAATGTTGAACTTGATAGAATTGTTCTCTTTTCCTTTGGGTCACAGGCAACTTGTTTCCAACCCCAAATACATCAAGATGTATTCATTGGGAGATGGAGAAGAGTGCGCATGCTCCGGTCAGCTAGTGGAACAACTCCACCAATGAAAATGTATTCTAACTTGCCTATATACTTTCAGAAAGGCGAAGTGTCTTTCGGAGTGGGATATGAGCCAGTATTTGCTGATATAAGCTATGCATTTACAGTAGCTCTAAGGAGGGCTAATCTTAGCACCAGAAGCCAGAGTTCTCATTTAAATTATCATAATTCCTCAAATGCTTCAACTGCTACAAATTTAGTTCTAGAGAGTCAACCGCCTAAAAAGGAACGTAGTTTACCGTGGTGGGATGATATGAGATACTATATCCACGGAAAGATTGTGTTGTATTTTAATAAGACTACATGGAACTTACTTGCTACTACGGATCCCTATGAAGAATTAGACAAACTTCAAATTGTTTCTGAATACATGGAGATCCAACAAACAGATGGGAAAGTTTTAGTTGCTGCAAAGGAATTTAGAATTTATATAAGCAGTTTGGAGAGTTTGTTAAAAAGTTGTAGTTTGAAGCTTCATGTTGTTTCTAGACCATTTATTCACTCCCCTGCTTTCTCTCTTGAGGTTGTAATGGACTGGGAGTGCGAGTCTGGAACTGCCCTGAATCATTATTTACATGCATTACCTAAGGAGATGAAACCACGAGAAAAAGTATTCGATCCATTCCGGTCAACTTCTCTTTCATTAAGATGGAATTTCTCTCTAAGACCTTTTCTGCAGGATGGAAATCCTGGAGACAACATGATGCTAGATCAGGCCATCTATGAGACTTCACAACAGTTGGAGAACATTGATTCCCCGCTTATGAATCTAGGAGCCCATGACTTAGCATGGGTGTTTAAATGGTGGAGCCTAAATTATAACCCCCCGTATAAGCTACGTTCTTTCTCCAGATGGCCTCGATTTGGAATCCCAAGAGCTTCCAGATCTGGTAACTTGTCTCTAGACAAGGTTATGACCGAATTATGTCTTCGTCTTGATTCCACACCTTCTTGCATCAAGCATATGCCTTTAGGCGATGACGATCCTGCAATTGGTTTAACTTTTAAAATGTCAAAATTGAAATATGAACTATGCTACAGTCGAGGAAAGCAGCTATACACCTTTGAATGCAAGCGTGATCCTCTTGATCTTGTCTACCGAGGACTTGACCTTCACATGCTGAAGGCCTACTTAGATAGAGATTGTAGTTCATCTGCAGTTCATGAGATTCAAGCAACTAAGAGAGCTTCAATGACAGGTAAAGTCAATGATAAATGCAGCCAGCCACATAATTTTACGGAAAGAAGTAGGGATGATGGTTTTCTTTTGTATTCTGATTATTTCACGATAAGAAGGCAAGCACCGAAGGCTGATCCTGAAAGATTATTGGCATGGCAAGAAGCTGGTAGAAAGAATCTTGAGATGACCTATGTTAGGTCGGAGTTCGAAAATGGTAGTGAGAGTGATCACACACAATCAGATCCAAGTGATGATGATGGGTTTAATGTTGTAATAGCTGACAATTGCCAACGGATATTTGTATACGGCCTCAAGCTCCTTTGGACACTTGAAAACCGAGATGCTGTCTGGTCCTGGGTAGGTGGAATATCTAAAGTCTTTGAAGCTCCCAAGCCTTCTCCCTCTCGTCAATATGCACAGAGGAAATTAATTGAGGAACAACAGAAGAGAGATGAACCTGAAGATCCTCGTGGCGACATCTTAGTCTCCTCTACGTCTGCAATACATTCTGGCAGTTCTGCTTCTAAACAAGCTGAAACATCTGAATCAAATTCATCAGGTTCTTCTTCAGCCAAAGCTGAATGCTTACAATCTGATGTAAATGGTGAGTTCAAAAGAGCTAATCTCTCGTTGTAGATATGCTTGAGTAGCTGCATAACTTGGCACACCAAGAATTGGCAATTGATTCATATATTGTTTAACTATGCACATTTGCGCTCTTTTCTTATCTCGAAACCTTTCATGAAAAATTATTCTTTCAATTCATTTGGGGCTATTTCTGTATCTTTAGAAATACTAGTATTGAGAAGAAACATTGACCCTGTTTCTCAAAAATATGATCCCTATGTTTTGAAAGCCTTTGCTACTACATACATGCTTATGTTTCACTAACCATTTGGTATTACCATCCACCAGTAAAGCCTGGGCAGATTGATGATCCAGAAGAGGAAGGGACACGCCATTTTATGGTTAATGTCATTCAGCCGCAATTCAATCTTCATTCTGAGGAAGCTAATGTAAGCAGATTTGGCTTAGTTTGTTTAAATCGACATTCAAAAAGTTCTGTTTAGGATGGGAAATGCATCAAACCTCTTTACTGCCTTTATTTCAAGCATTGATTCAATTAGTTTTTAATATTAGTTTTCTTCCGTCTTATTTCCTGTCAAATGGGTCAGTAGGAAACAGTTATAGTAATGGTTTTAAATGTTGGCCAATTCCTGTACTGATTGCTCGAGTTGGATCAGAATCTTAATGATTCAATCCTGTTCCGACTGAATCTAGTATAGTTTTCAGAGCTTGTTGAAAAACTGAAGATATTCTCTGATTTAGTAGGGTTCTTGTGGTAAATTGATCTAATGAGTGATGGTTGGGAGGAATTGATGGTTTTCAAAATTGGCTGATTTCTCATCAAGATCGAATTCAAACCAAATGTGAATTATGACTAAAACTAATTGGATTTAAGTCAAATTTTGACCCAAGACTCATCTTTAAATTCCTTTCCTCTCTCCCTGTGTCCCACGCACTAAACACCCAACAATAAAAAGGTAGAATAAAATTCAGCGAAAGAGAAACTTAGTCAAACTTATGAATTTGGAGAATAATAAAGACAGTAATCCCCTCCCCATTCTATTGTCTTTCAATCACTAGTTCGCATCTCACCCCTACTATTCTTAATCCTCTAAACTCCTTTATATAGTTCCTCTCTTCATTTGCTGCTTCCTTATGGAGTTGATGTTCTTTGCAAAGAGAATTCCGTTGGTTTATATGAGTGGAGGAAGATATGAACCGGGTAAAAGAGAAAACAGAGATAAAGAAGATCCCAATCTGCTTTGTTCATTTGTGAACTGTGAGGAAGACTCCATATATAAATTATCCAACACCGTTATATAATATGATGCTATGAATAATTACTAATACTTAATAGTAATTTTGTAGCATATTATTGTAACAACAACAATAATCAATCAAGCCTTATCCCAATAAGCGGGTTTTTATCATTGCTAATTAAGTTTTCTTTAGTCTTCCTCGTTAAATATGCATATTTGTCATAGTTTCACATTGCCTAACTGGAGAATTTATTAGTAAGTTAAGTATTCGTACCATCTTAAATGCTCTCTCAAAGCAACTCTGACTTTCTCTTTAATATTTTCATTTCTTATCCTAACCATCCTTGTATGCCCACACATCTATCTTAACATCCTTATCTTTGCGACTCTCATCTTCTGCTCGTGTGCTTGAGTTATAGCCTAACATTCCTCTCCATATAACATAGCAAGTTCAACTACTGTTTTGTAGAACTTCCTTTTAAGTTTTAAAGGAACTTTACAATCACAAAGAACACGCTCTCCATTTCAACCATCCCGATTGTGTTTTATGTAAAACTTCTCTCTCATCTCCACCATCCTTTTGCAAAATGATCATAAATATTTAAATATCTCAATTACTTGGAACTCTTTATCTCCTATCCTAATTATTGTTTTACTATATCTAATATTGTTAAACTTAAATTTCATATATTAACTCTCACATGTCTCATCTATTAAAATAATATCATCTGCAAATAACATGCACCATGGTAACATGTCTTGGATGTGTTTAGTGAGTTCATCCATAATTAATGTAAAAAGATAGAGATTTAGAGCTGATCTTTAATGCAACCCTATCTTTATAGGAAACACTTCGGTTAATTTGTCTAGAGTCTTCACTCTTGTCATTACATTCTCATAGCCTTAATTATTTCAATATACCTTATGCTAACACCTTTCTTTTTGAGAATTCTTCACATAATTTTTCTCGGGATTCTATAATAAGCTTTTTCTAGATCGACGAATACCATGTGCAAGCCTTCTTTTCTCGATATTTTTTTATTAGTTGTTTGAGAAAATGAATAACTTCTATTATTGATAATTTTCAAATTGATTTAAGAACACCGTGATCTCCTTCTTTAATTTTTTTTTTCTATCACTTTTTTTTAAAGTTTCATGATATGACTCATTAGCTTAATGCCTCTATAATTCACACAATTTTGTATATTTCCTTTGGTATTATACAGAGGACTAGAGTACTTATCCTCCTCTGATCAGATTTTTTTTCGTTTTCAATATTAGGTTGAATAACTTCGTAAATCATTCAATACCTTCCTTTCCTAAGCAATTCTATACTTTTATCGGAATATGTCCAACAACTTTTCATTTTGTATCTCATTTAAAACTTGTTCTACTTTTGAAGTTTGAATTCTACGGTAAAAATTTAAATTTTTATACTCCGCTAATCAACTTAAATTACGTAAGTTAAGTTGGTCACCTAAATCTTCATTAAAAATATATGAAAATACTTTTTTTCATCGCTTTTTTATTACCTCATCATTCACTAGTACCCTATTACATTCATCTTTAATGCATCTTATAAGATCTCTTGCCTTCTTTCTCTCGCTTTAGCTGTTTTATAGATGTCTTTTTTTTCCCTTGACTTTCTTTTGTATTTTCTCGTTCTACCATTAAGATTCTTTACTTGGTAGTGCACTTTCTTTTGACTCACCAAGTATGTTCTTGGTCAACATTTTTAAAATTTAATGTCATCTCATATTGTATTCGAGTTGTCATGTATTTTTCCTAATAGTTGTGCTCTTACCGTTTCCTTAAATATATTTGTTTCCCATTCTTTAACTTTCACCATTTAATTTTAAGAGTTGTGCACATTTTCCTTCTACTATGCTTTAGGTGCATATTTAACACTATTAACTTATATCGAGTAGTTAATTTTTCTCCAAGGATGATATTACAATCTGTACAAATCTTTTTATACTTCTTCCTAACCATAAGAAAGTCAATTTTTTATTTATTATTTTCACTTTTTAATGTAAGTGCTCATCTCTTTTATTAAAAAACATATTAACTATTATAAGTTTATATGCTATCGTAAAATCTAATATAGTTTTTTTCTTCATTTCTTGTTCCAAAATCATAACACCGATACACCCTATCATATTCCTTATTTTTTACTCCTACGTGTCTATTTAAATCTCCTCCTATTAAAATCATCTCGTTTGGTAGAATTTTTTGTACCACCTCATCTAGGTCTTCTTAAAATCTATAATTGGTGTTTGCATCTAATTCTACTTGAAGTGCATATATACTAATTATATTAATAATTTCTTTCGTCATCACTATTTTGAGAGTTATAATCCTATCCCTCTTTCTAACTATTAGTACTACATCTTTTAACGAACTATTCACAACAATAACTATTATATTTCTTATATTACTCTTCCTATGTACCATAACTTAAAACTTGAGTTCTCTATCATCTTTATCTTCTCTCCTACCCATTTTGTCTCTCGTAAACACAAAATATTAATTCTTCTCCCTAATCATCGTATTTACTATCTTTATTGCTTTTCCAATGAGCGTTCATATGTTTCATGTTCCAAATTTAAGATAATCAATATTTTTATAATGTTTGATATTATCCAACCTATGATATGAGAATTTTTGTATATTTAATATTATATTCAAGTTTTCATGGAGATGTAGTGGTCCTTGCTGAGACATTACAGTCAGACCCTACAACGCATTTCTTCCGTGAAATAATCTAGCATTAGCACAATAATTTGATGGATTCATTGTTAGAACATTTGCTTTAATTTGATGTTGGTTGACAACCTAACTCAACTCTCAACCTTTTTTCATTCCGGCTTGGGACCAATATTGGTGATTTTAATAATGTTGTAACAGGAATCGACTATTTGATAAGTATAGTAAATTATAGCTAGGCATGACCGTCGGGTTGGGACTCATGGTTTTGCATAAAATGGTCGTGGATTAGAATAACTTAACCCTAAACTCGATGAACGTGATGCTAGTCTAAGTTGGAGCTGATGGCAGTGCCTTGGATGGTGTGTTGGGTTTGACACGACTGATTCAAAGTCAATTTGGCATGACACATGCTTGTGTTGAACCCATACACATGGAGCTGAACTACTAGAATACCAATATAACAGTAAAAAAAATTAAAAACTTTATGGCATTATGGTTATTTTGCTAGAATCTTACCAAATTATCCATAAAAATAAAGAAATTATAGAAGATTCTCGAAAATTTCCTTTAAATACCCTCCTACTCTACCTTTCATCTCTCATCCAAACATAAATTCTCACTCGTACTCTTGCTTGTTATGTTCATTTCTTATTCTCTCAAAATTCAGAAACTATTTCTATGATATTTTATTCTCTTAATGTCTTTTAATTTTTTCTAAATATTTTTTGATATATTATATACTATCACTATCAACAGTGTGCCCCATAGTTATTAAAGGCAGCGCCAAGGCACAAGGCGTAGCAAGGCGATCCTCTTGCACTTGGTCACCTTAAGCCCACGCCTTGTGTGAGGCGACATGCGCGCTTGAGGCGCGCTTGAGATGCGATTTTTCTCTCCTCATTGAAGCGAGACATGCAGATGCAAATTAGGCGCAAAATAAACTTTTTAAAGCCCGGTCCATACCTTTAATTATCCTTTTAATTAATTACGTAACATGTATGCGACACTTATTTCTCTACTTATGGATGAAACTGGAGTGTTTTTGAACATTTAAGTATAAATATTTAAGGAAATATTAAATAAATTTATTATAAAAAAAAATTGTTTTGTGTGAAGCTTCATTCCAAAAGAAGAAACAAATTGAAGCAAAAAAGACTAAATGATTTAGTTTTTATTAAGTATAATAGGGCTTTGAGGTGTCGATATGATATGCGTGACATTGTTGATCCTATTTCTTTGGATGAGACAGACGATAGCAATGAATGGTTGATGGGGGGATTGAATGATAACACTGATGAAGAAAATGATTTAGTATTTGACAATGACAATATGACTTGAAGTGAAGTTGCACGAGCTTCTAGAGTTGGTGAAGATGCCTACGGTTTTAGATCTCATGTTTCATCTTCTTCAAAAAAAAAGTAAGAGCAACTACACCAAAAGGAACTAAGAGGATCTTTTACTAGTCAACTTATTGATGAAGAGAGGAAGAAATTGGCTTTCAGGAAATCGATGAAAATTCAGCTATATAAATATGAAACATCTGGTCATAATCATAATGATATGATTGAGGAAGATGATGAAGATTTCGATAATTTTGATATTTGAAGTTTTTTAAAAATTTGAATTATGCGTATACGTATTTATTTGTTAATGAATTTTATATTTATATTATCGTTTAATATTTTATGGACTATAATTTTGTTAGTGAAACATCTGGTCATAATGATAATGATATGATTGAGGAAGATGATGAAGATTTTGATGATTTAAATATTTGATTTTTTTTTTTATATTTGAATTATGCGTATAACGTATTTATTTGCTAGTTTATATTATTATTTAATACTTTATGGACTATAATTTTGTTAGTGAAATATTTTGAGAGAAATTCCCTATATATATTTGAATTTTAAAAATTTATACCGCTTACTTCGGTAAGGCGTGTGCCTCATCTTGCATTGTACGCCTCAGATCCCATAGTACCTATGTGCTTTTGGGCGCCTCATGCCTTAAATAACTATGGTGGTCCCTAACTATCGTAAACATGATTACTCTTCTTTGGGTGTATTTTTTTAGTTTTCAATATTTCATTTTTATTCATAATCGCATTTTTGAATTTAATTTAGTTTCATCTTCATCTTTTTTTGAAATAATGGTTGGAACTTGTTCATTATGGAACTTTAACGATTTAAATTTAGCCTAAGAGCAAATAAATCAGATCCAAGAGATCTTGAATATTTAGGGATGATCAACCTGCTTAGCAGGCTGTTAACTAACTTAAAACTGACGAAATATTGGGAGGGCTGATGATCCTTGAGATATTCCTTAAGTGACACACGAAAGTGAATAAGCTCTCTTTGAGAATCATTCAACATCATTTTCAGAATGGTTAAAAAAGAGCCCAATGTAAGAAATAAATGAAGGTTTATATTGCAAATCTTTGAAGGGAACATACTACCTTTTTTACCACTCCAAATCTAATTATTGTTGCTTAATCCAGATTTTCTCTTACTTGTGAGAATCTTAATATATCTGTTTTTTCAAACTGAGGTGGTGCCAAAAAATGATTTGTTAAATATATAGTGAAGTCTAAATAATGTTTAGTAGTTGAGTATCAGATTTTGAATATTTATGAGGACATATTCATGATTTATAGACACACAATGCAATTTTGCCTAAGGCTTAAAATCTCTAGCCGTGGAGTAAAGACTGCAATGATAGTGTTATGATATCATGTCTATGTTTTGATATATGGTGCCAATTGCAAATTGAGGTGAAAGGAAAAAGGAAATGATGAAAAAAAAAGATGAGAAGAAAACTATATACTTAAGTTTGGATTTGTGTCTCATCTGAAATGATCTAATTTTGACATTATATTGCATGACATAAACTTAAAAAAAATAATTAATATTATTTCAATTCATTTTAATGCTTGTTGTAGTATGCTAAGGGGTGTCAAATGTTGGTATGAGACAATTCTTATCGGCATCAGTTACACAATGACAGAGAGATCACTTATGTCGAGTGATATCGAGTTTTGGTAATTTATCGAAACAATACATTTTGACCACGTCGCTTGACACGATATGAGATTTTAAACCATGATTTCCCCATTAATTTTTTTTTAAAATTTTAAACTAAATCTCTTTTTTTTTCATAATTTTTTATATAGAATTGCATTAACATTTGATTGGATTAGTCATAATTCTTTTTCTTATATTTGTTACACATCACATTGACTAAGTAATAGGTTTTTAGTAAAAAAAATTAGTAGTTTTAAGTGTTTAGTATTACCTATAATGCTTCGTCAATACAAACAACAACAATCAAGCCTTATCTCATTGGGTGGAGTCGACTATATAGATCTTTCTACGTCATTGGGCTTTATCCTTTACTATATCATCATTTATATTTAAATAGATTTTATCTTATTTTA
>JBBUKS010486822.1:14280-36480 GCA_038050645.1 Hedychium gardnerianum
ATAGATCTTTCTACGTCATTGGGCTTTATCCTTTACTATATCATCATTTATATTTAAATAGATTTTATCTTATTTTATTGTTGCTAATCAAATTTTTTTTGGTCTTCCTCATTTGATGTGCATATTTGTTATAATTTCATATCGCTTTAGTATTTATTGGTCGTCTAAGTATATGTCCGTACCATCTTAAACATGTCTCCCAATTTTTTCTCAATAGGTGCAATCTCGACTTTCTCTCTAATATTTTCATTTCATATCGTGTTCATGTCTATCTATGTATGTACATCCACCTTAACATCCTTTTCTTTGTAACTCTCATCTTTTGCTCATGTGGTCGAGTGATAGCCTAACATTCAGTTCCATATAACATAGCAGGTTTAATCGCCGTTTTGTAAAACTTTCCTTCAAGGGTTAGAGGTACTTTACGATTACAAAGAACACTTGATGATCTTCTTCATTTCAATCATCCTTGTATTGCATGTAAGATATCTCTCTCAATCTCTCCATCTTTTTGCAAAAATGATCCTAAATACTTAAATGGTTCGTCAAGATCGGTAAATATTTAGTGCAATATATGGATATGACATATTCCTTATGATATAGCTCATAGGTGAAACTTAACATATTTAAGGTTGAAAGCCTACTTAAAATATAAAGATCTTCTATCACTTTATCTATAAATATTCCCAAAATCCTACTATTTGTCTTACAGTTAAAAAGAATGTGATTGTTTTGAGTTTTTATTCTACTACTAATCTGCATATTAGTCGGTGAATATAGGAATAATAATGACTTAGCAGAGATTATTACTACAATGAAATTAAAAAATTAAAAGCCATTGAGTTAATATTGGTGACATTTTTTTTATAGTTATAGTTGTAGATGTTAGAGTAAAATATAACAGATTTTTTCATGCCAGTTCAGTTCACCAACTATAGAATTGGCTCAGCATATGTAATCTATAGTTAAAAATTATCTCATATCTACACCAATCTGTTTATTAACCAAGATGATAACGATGTGATCCTATAGCAATAGCTCATTGTTTCTTTATCTTCAGGGTAGATTTCTTCTTGCCGCTGCCAGTGGCCGTGTTTTAGCTCGTTCATTTCATTCAGTTCTCCATGTTGGATATGAGATGATAAAGCAAGCTCTTGGAACTAGCAATATTAAAATTCCAGAATTCCAGCCTGAAATGACATGGAAGCGAGCAGAGATTTCGGTGATGCTGGAACATGTTCAAGCGCATGTTGCACCTACTGATGTTGATCCTGGTGCTGGACTTCAATGGCTACCGAAGATTCTGCGAAGCTCACTGAAAGTAAAAAGGACCGGTGCTTTGCTGGAAAGGGTATTTATGCCATGTGAAATGTACTTCCGGTACACTAGGCATAAGGGTGGAACTGCAGATTTGAAAGTAAGATTTGACTACATCCAACACTACCTTCAAAATAATTATATTTGAGGATTAAAATAGTTTCTGTCTTGAATTCTTTTTTGGTGAATCTATGATAAATGTCCATTCTTGTTGGGAATCAGGTGAAGCCTCTAAAAGAGCTGTCCTTTAATTCTCCTAATATCACTGCAACTATGACATCACGTCAGTTTCAGGTGATGCTGGATGTTCTCAGCAATCTCCTGTTTGCCAGGCTTCCAAAGTGAGGTTCTTAACTTTGTTTGGTCCGTGCAATTCTTTGATTCATCAGATAATTGTTTCTCTTTTGGTTATTTTGCCTGCTCATTTTATCCATCAATGAAGCTTATTGGCTTTATTCCACTGAGCATTACTGAAAGGTGCTTTGGCAAGCACCTATTTGCTAAAACCAGACAAGGTTTCTCTTGAATGCCTTGAATCTTTCCATAAGACATTTGATTGTGTTGCATAAGTAAGCATCTTTTAGAAAAACGAAAATCAAAACTTACATCCACAAGAAATTGTTCCAGCAGAAACAAATTATATATTTATTTATGATTCTATTTTTTATTAGCATAATTATTTGGCCATAATACATGTTAGAAAATGACAGACAGATTGATTTCTTGTGAAGCATTATAAGATGCTTTGTTACTAGGTTTTAGAATAATTTGTGGTTTGCTAACTTAGTGAAAACATTCAAGAGGGACATTCTTTTCACTAACACAATAAACTCTTCCTTTGTGTAGCCATTTCTCTTATGCTTCTGTTTTCCTCTATATTCCTATCTAATTTTTCTTCTCTGAAGTGTCTACATCGAGATTGAATATGTTGCTGTTATATTTAGTCATTTGATTCTCTCTCCTAATTCCTAATGCAACATGAATGGATCAAAACTCACATAGAAGTTTGAACTCACTTTGATAGTAACATGAGAGGTAAACAAATTTAAAAAGTGAATAAATGATGACACACAGAATGTGAACTCATGAAGTGGTATTGTATTATGCAAAAGTTAATTAACATGAGGGAAGTTACACCTAAAAGGACTAAATCAAACTAGTAAATAAACAAAATTACAAACTTAAAAGTGATGGATCCATACATAATATTTGTGTATGTTTTAACATTAGCTGACAATTTAATGTAACTCTCCTCCTTTATTCGGCTTGGATTAACCATGATTGAGGATTCGCTACGAGTGGAGTTAAATATTTTAACCATCCAAACCAAATCAAGTGATGAACTTCCTGGACACATCCAAGACTCATTACGATGGTGCATGTTGTTTGCAAATAATATTGTTTTAGTTGATGAGATACGTGAAGGTTTGAATCTTGGCGGAAAACATTACAATTTAAACGTTTTAGTCTAAGTAGAGTAAAGACAAAATATATGGAATTTAAGTTTAATAGTAGATAGTAGTAGACGTAGCAAAATAATTGTTAATATAAGAAATGACGAGTTACCTATCACTGAAATTTATAAGTATTTATGATCGGTTTTTGCAAAAGGATGGAAGAGTTGATAAAGATGTTTTACATAGGATACAAACAACATGATTGAAATGGAGGAGGGCGTCAACTCTTCTTTGTGATCATGAGATACTTCTAAAAAGTTTAAAGGAAAGTTTTATAAAATGACGGTTAGACCTGCTGTGTTATATGAAGCTGAATGTTGTGCTATAAAGCGAGCACATAAACATAAGATGAGAATTACAAATATGAGAATGTTAAAGTAGATGTGCAAATATATGAAGATGGATAGTATAAGAAATAAGAACATTAGAGAGAAAGTGAGAGTTGCACCTATTGAAAGAAAGCTTTGAGCGACGCGTTTAAGATGGTCTGGGCATGCTCTTATGCGACCAGTAAATGCCTCAATTAGATGATGTAAGAACATCACAAATACACACATTAATCAAGGAAGAGGGATATCAAAGAAGACTTGGTTAGTAATGAATTATTTAAATATAAAAGAAGATATAGTAGAGAATTGAGCCCAATGACGTAGGAAGATCATATAGTCAACCCCACTTAATAGAATAAAGACTTGGTTGTTATTGTTTTGAGTTATTGGTCCTTTCAAGTATCAAATATCCAATTAAACCTTAGATAATTGATTCCTAACTTTTGATTTCTACTATATTGCATATATTTGGCTATTATTTGTTATTAACTATCAAAAGCAATTTCAGGGTTTTCTAGATTTTATATCAAAACCTGAAACTCTACCCTAATCAAAACTTGACATATTTAATACTCTAATACTGAAAACACCCAAATTGTATGGCCAGTTTAGATTCTGTTGGGTTGTGTATGTCGGGTTTTTTGCCCACCCTTATATGGCTCAGTGGCATGAGCATTGATTCAGACCTTGGTATGACTACTACCTTTAAACACTCACAATCACAAGCTGATGGTCTTGATTTTTAAGGTCTTTGTTTTCTTAGATTTCTTTAGGTGCATTCTTTTTGTTGTTACAGTTACATCATTCATGACTGAATCATAGATTATGCTCACCCATCATCTATTTATGTCTTTCTTCAAGAAGCCATTTGTCTACTTTTATTTATTTTTCATATGCACGTTTTTTAAATTATTTTAATAATTATGGTTGCATCTGATTCATTTAGAATGAGAATCATTATTTGTTTTAAGATGCTGTTATTTTGATTTTACTTCTGAGATCAACAGTCAAATGAATGTGTTTTGCAAAGGTCTTGAAATTGTTTTTAGTTGTCTTTCTGCCTTTTGTTCTACCCTATTGCTTCACTTTAAAATTTGTTGTCGCACATGATTATCATTGTTCAACTTCAAAGTAGTGGAATTACATGAGTTGTTACCAGGCCTCGTAGAAGTAGCCTTTCTTATCCATCTGAAGACGATGAAGATGTTGAGGAAGAAGCTGACGAGGTAGTTCCTGATGGTGTTGAAGAGGTTGAATTGGCAAAAATTAACCTTGAGAAAACAGAAAGAGAGAGGAAGCTGCTCCTAGATGACATTAGGACCTTATTGGAGGATTCTCACTCTGATTTGTGTTCACAAGAAAAGAGTGGTGACTTGTGGATGATTACCGGTGGGAAGTCTATTCTGGTACATTTTCTGCTCAAAACACTTGAACTATAACTTTAATGTAATTTCTATTATATCTTACTATTTTAGGCTTCAGTTCAAGGAAAGTCTTAATCAACAACATGTTTTACAATCATTAGAATGATGTAGTTCCTTATGCTATCCAAAACCGTTAAGTTCTGCAAAATTTACTTAACAATATCACTTAAAGATTTTCACCAGTGTTTTCTGCTCTAAATGATATTGTCAGTCCTGTATGTATATACAATCTTTCGGTGGACTGATCATCCTGCTGATTGAAAAAAAATAAAAAAATAACGGGAGTAAAATGTGATTCAACATGTTTATAGCGTTTAGAAACTGAATTTTCCTTTTCATGTCACTTAGATATCTTATTTAATTAGGTGCAAGGTCTAAACAAAGATCTAGTAAGTATACAGAAGTCCAGGAAAGAGGCATCTTCTGCATTGCGGAGGGCTTTGCAAAAAGCTGCACAGCTACGTCTAATGGAGAAAGAAAAGAACAAAAGTCCATCTTGTGCTATGCGGATTTCTATGAGAATCAATAAAGTCGTTTGGACTATGCTTGCAGATGGAAAATCTTTTGCTGAAGCAGAGATAAATGAGATGGTGTGTATTTACAGATTTTTTCCTGAAACTATTAAAGAGGGTGATTATTTTTTATAATTTCATGGTTGCTTAAATTTCTTCTCCTATTTCTCTGTGTATACATTAAAACCTGTTAAAGAATTTTAGGATGATATTGGTAGTCCTAGGAAATGAAATGCTGAGTAAAACATTTTGTTTGTTATTTTCATTGTTCCTGGCTATATCAAGCACTTTAGTCAACACATTTTTTTCTCGTGAATTGCTAAGCTGAAGAATGCTTTATATGATGTGACTGTTCTCTACAATTCATTTTGTTGGTAAAAGGCAATCTGTTTGTCCTTACCTTTATAGTATTTTTCTCCTCTTAATCCAATAACTTAATTATTAGTGGTTTAAATTTTAAATGATCGAAGGCTGCTAGTTCTTTTTAGTTACAACCAGTTACAGTGTTCTCCTCTTTGATAACAATGATGCAAGAGACTGATTATGCTTTACAATGCCATGATTGCTAAAAAATTTCTCCTATTTCCCTGTATACATTAAAACCTTTTAAAGAATTTAAGGATGCATTTGAGAATATTGGTTATCCTAGGAGATGAAATGGTGAGTAAAATATATCTTGTTTAATTTTCAAAAGTAATTTGTTTGTTATTTTTATTGTTCTTGATTCAGACACTTTAGTCGGCACATATATTTGTTTTCTCTTGAATTGCTAATCTGGAGAATTCTTTATATGATGCAACTTTAGGAGCAGTTGTCCTTCTGACTGTAGTGATACAGACAATTGTGAAAAAGAAACATGGTTGGCAAGTATTTGCAGATTTCAATAGCTTTAGAGATTTCCAATATTATTCAGAGTTGCATTTTAGCGGTGACTTGTATTTTCAAATAATAAAATGGGGTATGGCATGCTCTGGTTATGAAAATGTTGCCAACACTTTTTCTGAGATATTAATTACTCAGGTACTTGAATCAGGTATGTAAATCATGTTATCCTTGATGCTCGATGGGAGTGTTTTTTTTTTTTTTTTGAACTTAAGCGGCTGGAGTGTGTATGCCAACATGTGATTTTCTATAACAAGTTATTCCAACTCTACCCTATCATTTTTCTCTTTGATGTTTAATGCTGCTCCTTGTCTAACTTGAAGAACCTTAATTTCTTTATGAGATGACTGCACATAATCAATCTATTGATGAGGAGTAACTTGAGAGAAGTGGAGTCTTCAATCTAAAGCGCTTGTTGCAATGTGTTTCAAATCAATTTCTCATTGTGATGTCCCAGAAATATGAAAAACCATTTTTTTCAAGCAATTTTCCTTAAAAGTTTGTTTGCAGCTTTGTATTAAGATTGCCAATGTTGTTTGGTTCTGTGTAGTTTCCAATCATGTCCAGTTTTGTTTTTCTTTTTCTATTGTCTTATTTTGAACAATAGAATTTGGTATTACTTGTTATATAGATAAACATGGTGATCTTTTGTTGCCTTATAGTCCCAGTGACTTTTTGTTGTCATATTGTAACATCCCATTTCCTTTTATGTTACATCAGATGTATGATTTTGATCGGGATTACAAGGACATTGGTATTGCTCAATTTACTACTAAATCCTTTGTTGTTAGAAATTGCCTACCCAATGCAAAGTCAAACATGCTATTGTCAGCTTGGAATGCTCCTCCTGAATGGGGAAAGTAAGTATTTAGTTGCTTCACTTATGTTATGCTGGTTGAAAGTATCTTATATCATTTCATTTTTTATTACATAGTTTGCACTTAGCTCATGTATTTCAGTTAGAGTTAAAAGTGGAGGGAATAGTTTTATTTGACCTATAAGAGATGCTATGGTGCATCTTATCTTCACTAGCAGTTCATGAAAAAGAAATAACATAACCCATGTCATCTTTAGCAGAAGAACATGCTAAACTAAGTGTAATGAAATTAGCAAATTGATCTTCATGGTTGAGGAGTGATCTTAGTCATTGTAGCCACACCTCTAATGAGTTGATACTTAGCTTCAATTTGCTCTATTTGTTCATGAATCAATACATTATCTTGATTATCACTGTACATGATAATGCATGTTCATCCGAGAGCAAACATAGTCGCATCATCTCACAAGCTATTTGAGTTGTAGTTCATGCCTCATAGTACTATATTATTCCTATTGAACGAGTGTCAATACTCTATTTATTGTTTTCTGTGTGGCTATTTTCCCACCAGCATAAGCTTAATGATGAAGTAAATGTCCAAACATGTGAAGCATCAACTTTAGTTTGCATATGAATATGACAAATTATCTATTGATCGAGTCTGATAACGAAGCATATACATGGTGAGATCATATAAAAATGAATACCTATTGACGAATTCTGTCCTGAATGACTACTGTAGCAAAAGGACATTAAAGTAGTCTGCTAGGGCAGTAAATGGTTGATAATGTTGATAACTGTTGCAAGAAGAGGGAGAGGAAGCAGATGTTATTGGGTATGTTGACTATTCTATGTGAAAGGGAGATTTCTGGCCAATCAAAGGTAAAGTGCAGTTGGAAAGAAAATGGCACTTATTTTCCTTCCCTTGTAGGAAACAAGCTCTAAATCTTAAATCCTAATTAAGTTAAAACACCCATTATGAGACCTTTACACAACTAATGATTCTTAAAATTCCCATTTAAGCTACATGAGAGATATTAACTATTTTTGGCTTGTTATATAAACTAGGAAAGTCCTCATAACAATTAAGGCATGATCTTGATGTAAACTAAAAGTCAGTAAATGAGGTGACATCTTAGGAGATAATAATCTTTCTAGTAAACTTCTTGTGGCAGCATTGGCATCATAGGTGAAGCGATGAAATGGAAGAAGGAAATCACTTGATGAGGATCCCCAAAACGGCCATCAATGGTTGGTTGACTAGTAAATGTTAAAGATAAAAGAGAGGACAGTAATAGTGATAAAAACCAATTGGATTTGGTAGGAGATAGTTGGATTAAGGTTCAAAATCTTGAGTCATGCCGAATATTTCAACTTTGACTTGAATGTATCAGTGTTTCATGGTTTGGTGAGGGTGGAGAATTGGATGGGAAAGATGGAAGGCGATGAAAAAAAAAGAAGAAAAGAATATAACTATATACCTATTCCCACATGGAATGTTATATATATATATATATATTTGGATAAGTAAAATAGTATAGTACAAATCAGGAGTACGAGAATTGACCTTGAGGAGCTACTTATGTCCGACATAGTGTCAGATTCGAGTATACTCCCAAAGACCGTATACATGAATTTGCACACTCCTAAAAATTTTCTCACTGTCGAATTGTCCCTCACTAAAGAAACTACTATTTCTAGTCCTCCATACATAATGTATCATAGAAGATAAGGCAAGATGACGGACCTTTGTCAACATCATGCTCCCATGGTAATACCTCTCAAAAATTCGCATCATCCGCCGATATGTAGACATCTCCTGTTGCATGTTAATCCAGTCTCTAATCCGCCTCCATAACTCTGCTATAGGTGGACATCCAAAGAATAGATGCTCATGTGTCTCCAGCACTTGTGTATTGTCGATCCTCCATGTACTCCTTTTTGTCTCTAGTGGGAAGACGCCTCTGTGCCTGCATCCAGAGGATAATTATGTGACTTGGTTGTATATAGGTCTTCCGCATTGTCCAGACCCATGGCTTCTCAGGACTAGGATGCCTAAAGAAGTCATATGCTCTAATTACACTGTTGTCCCTAGCAAACCAACCTGCTAGTCTTTGTTCAGCAACCTCCGATGACCCAATAACCGATAATATAAGATACCGTATTTGCAACAAACGCTTGATCAGAGGGGAATCTGTGTGGGCTGCTTCCTAGGTCCATAATATGAGCACCTTTCAACTGTCCCTTTGGCACAATATGATCTTTAAAACCATGAGTCAAATAGCTGGAAGAAGATGTTAAATTTGTATAATTTGTAATATGAGGCACAGAGGATATGCACTATTAAAGGAGGCTTAGAAATTTGTCAAAGGATGCAAAGAAGAGAGACAATATAAAGAGGCTAACGACCTCAATGTGAACAACACAGACTTGAGAAGGGCAACATATAAATAGGACACGGATGAATACTTGGATGCATATAGACATGTCACAATAATGAAAGAAGAGCTTGATGCTATGACTTTACCACTGCAGCAACATTATAAATGCTCTTGTTAGTATGAACAATGGGGCTTGAGGCAAGGCAGAGAAATCCATACTAATGTGTGGATCCCATGAAGCTTGAGATGTACATATGTGAAGAGGAACATATGCGGAGGAGGAAGGAGGTACAACATCTAAGTTTGTAAGGCAGTGTTTTTTTTTTGTCAAAACCTGGATTAGTGAAAGCAATGTTTAACAGCAAAAGAAGAAGGCATATGCGTGGCGGGTGCAAGGAAGAATGCAGTGAAGAAACAGGCTTAAAATAGTGTGATCGAAGGAGCATGGAAATTTTGTGGAAGGAATAAATAAGTGATAGAGAGGCAATTTCTAGGAGAGGGCTTGTCACCACGTGACAGAATAGAATGACGGGAACGGTGCTCACCACGAAGTAAGCCTTGTCTCAAGATGATTTAGCACGGCGAGCATAGAGTTGTTATAAGTGAGAGAGGAATGTAGTTGCTGGAACAAGAGGAAGGTTAATCGACTTTGTCATGGAGCAATGTAGTTGCTGGAACATGGGTATGGTTTTCTTGATCCATTGCTGCTAGGGGTGGGTATCTATAACTTCAAAGTAATACCAAATCAATTCAAAGGAAAAATATGATTTTTCAGTTTTTTGGTTTAGTGTTGGATTGCATACTGGGTTTCAGTTTGAACTCTTAGAAACCAGTAAAATCGAACTGACCTGTTAAGATTTTCAAATTATGAAGATCATACAAATTAGTATATTACTTGATTTTTATTGTTATGTACTATTCATATTCAATAGTTTTAATGGTTTTGGAAACTAGTTTTATATTATTTTATATTTATTTTTTAATTAGCGGTTTTGGTTTGTTTCTTTCCAAATCTAAATGTTTCAGTCTGGTTTTGATGGCATCCTTGCGCTCCTACTTTGTCTGCTCATTAGTGTGATTCAAATCCTATTTATGTATCATCCAATTCAAGTGTTATGGTAGGCGGTAACCTCCATCAGATCATCCAAATTCTGGTGGTTTGTGAAACGAGTATTTGTTGAACCAGTAATTATGATTGTATGAGGTTATATCCTAGTGACGATTTACTTGTTAATGAAGTGAAAAATGGCTGGTGGAAGTGGGCCCATTGATGCTATGTTAGACCGAGGTGTGACTTGACAGTCATAAGCATAAGAGGAGAAAATAGTAGAAAGAAACATCCTAAAAGAAGGTAGTATCATCTACAAAGTTTGGACGTGGAAGATCACGATGAAGATCCCTCTTTTGAATTCAACACCCCAAGGAGTGCTTAACCTATTGAGTTGATCTCAGAGAAAAAATATCCTCAATGAAAATCTAATGAGATGTGGCAAAGAAAACCTGATAGCACAAGTAAAAGAAAGTGTGTCCATCTATAGTGGACAATGGAGCTTCATCAATGAGAAATCAAATAAGCGATAAGAACATTGTCCCGATCATGTTTAGAGCATCTGATAGGGAACATCATGGATCAAGCAACGAACCAGATGTTGATTGTTGCATTTGGCAATCCCATTTTGTTACGATATATAAACAAAAGTCATTGGATAAATACTACCAAGATTAACAAGTAGACCATGCATATCTTTTAAGAAATTAAGATGCTCTATTCCACACTAGAGTCGAGATGCTTTGAGCCAACATTTCACGTCAGTGCCGTCTCAACTAATACAAGACACATTGAAGCCTAGTCTTGGTGCGTTAGCAAACAATTGTCAATGACTTTGGGAGAAATTTCGATGGCAACAAATCAAAGTTAACTTTTGTTGGTGTAATCGACTCCCGATCAAAGTTGCCTATGGTATGGATTGAGGTTTCACTGTTAGAGCATTATATTTGTGCAACATGTTTGATGGTTGGAGATGATGTGTCAAGTCGATCAAAGTTGATCGGATACATTCACGAAGTCCAAATGGGTCAAGTTAGATTAGACACTTGACAAGTGAAGGAAGTCCTAACGAGTCAAGGAGGATAGGATGTTAGGCAGGTTGTAGAGGATTGGATGTTTGACGGTGAAGGAAATTGTGATAGGTATTGTTAAGCAGGTGATAGAGAATTGGATGCTTGGCAGAGATGAAGTTCGAACTGGTCTTGACCAAATCTCAAGCAAGGATGAAGTCCTAGAGGAGCGAACTCTAGGCATTGGAGGTTGGATAAGTGGAAGTCCTAATAGGTCGAGGTTGGATGGATACTGAGTAATGGTTGAAGTCCTAGATATATGGGGTTTCTATGCAAGGGAAGTCTTAGTAGGGATACTAGGCAAAGATAAAGCCTTGGTGAGTTGAGGTCAACCTGCACCAGACACACACGGAAGTGCTAGAAACGTGAAGTCTCTAAGCAAGATTGGGATTCAGCCTTGAAGTGGTTGAAACTAGAGTATTCAGTCAACTAGGCAATCAACTCAAGAGTTGATTGATGGTTGAAATTAAATAGAGTAGGTCACTATTCAGGGCACCAATCAATTGATGGTTTGGATGAGTCGACTGATACAAAGTTTTTGGTTTCTGCCACGTTTGTGTTTGCATCAATTGATTGATGGGATATCTAGTTGAGTGATGGAGTAATCGATTGATCAATCAACTCATGCTAAAATGCCAACAAACAAAAAGTTTCGTTCGAGTGAACAGTTGATTGGAAATTGTTGATTAGTTGACTGAAGGATCAGTCGATTGGTCAATCAGCTGAGGTTCAAGCAAAAGTGAGCAATAAGAATGTTTTTGTTGACCAATTGACTAGAATTGATGAAGCAACTGACTAATGATAAAACGAAAGAAATAACAAGCTGTAACATTTGGATTTTGACTAGATCTCAGTGTTTCAAAGTATTGTATCCAAACTGGGAATGATAAACACCTATTCACCAAATTTTGATAGGGTTTTATGGGGAAATATTATTTTTGTAACCATGTATATCTCTAAAAATAGGCTGAAAATATTTTATAAATTATGGGATCATGATTCCATAAATTATGGGATATTCATGGGTTATGATAACGTCTAATATTAGGATTGTTATGTATATAGTCACTTTGTCCGTGCACGAGAGATACAATAGAAAAATCAACTAGAACATGACATCAGTCTTTGATCCTTTCGCAGTTGTTCTACAGCAGATAATGAAGTAAATGTGGCATAAAAAATATTTTGAACTAGCCCCATCCATTTGATTCATACCACAAGGCTTTCTATGCAGGCACTATCAATTATAATTTCATGTTCAAAAGATTCATACTAAATCAATTGCATAAATAATTTACGAGTTAATAGTAGTTTCTTTACAAGTAGTATATTAGTATGAACAATGAGCGATTATAAATACCAAAATAATTGAGGTTCATCATAAGTTCATAACTCGGAGGTACAATGTGCCTAATTTGAAATCGGTCCCAAGCATCTAAAGCAGTTGTATCACTATGTGGCAAACCAGCAATCCATTTGAATTACCTTACATTTCATGAGGATGGGTATTGGTATAAGAATAGCCATGAAAGCTATTGTAGACATGCATACAAGGAATCTCATACTTGGATGGAATGTCATGTCTATTTCAGCTTGTACCCATCCATGCCTGTGCTTAAACACTCCTCTTGAAGCACCAAAAGGTGACTACTATTTGACATTTCTAGCTTGTCAATATCATTTATGCAACCTTCATATTGGCCGTATAAGTCCTCCCTTAGCTTGTTTCATTATAGCTGGGTAGTTTTTCAGTTTCCAGTGATCCTGTCGAATCTCTTGTGGCACCTTTATACACTGCTTGAGATGTATTATGCCTCTAGCAATATAATATATAGGCCACATTTTCATGGACTCATTCATCAAGCATGTTGTCATGTAGTTTAAACAGAATAAGGTTTTGGAGCTGTGGGATGATAATGAAATAATGAGAGCTTGAGAGAGAAGGATTTTTTGAGTATGCAAGATAGGTATGAGAATGAGAAGTGGGAATGCTTTAAATAAGTACAAACTAGTCCTTTGCCTACAACTTAGAAGTCATCGCCTAAAAATCAGGTGGTCCACCTATTGATACTTAGTTGGACGGTTCATACCACCTATACTAGCAATACATATTTACAAAACTATATTAAGCCTGCACTGTTCGACATTAAGTTCCAAAGTGATCACTTAAAATCGGGTGGTCAACCTATTGATATTTTGTTGGAACATGCATACAACTTATAAGTCATTGCCTAAAAATCAGGTGGTTCACCTATTGATACTTCATTGAACGGTTTATACCACCTAATACTAGCACTAGCAGATCATTTTCATTATCGATCCATGTTTGACCACATATACTAGCAGATATAGACTGGAATTGAGACTGTAACCCAAACTTATTGTTCTGTTAGACTTAGATGTGAAAATAAAGAGTACTAATTTATCTAGAAATTCCATTCTTGCTAGCATGTCTTTCAGATTTGCATTTTGCATTAGTATGTGGTTTTTGTTATAGTTACTATATTACAGATGTTTGCCTCTTTTTAAGCTGTATTTTCTTTTACGAAATAATTGTCATTTAATCATCAAAAGCAAATAAAATAAAAAATTTGTTTTTTTTTATTTTGATGTTTGCTACCAATGATAATAACCAAATTTTCAATGCAGGAACGTAATGCTTCGTGTGGATGCCAAGCAGGGTGCTCCAAAGGATGGAAATGCACCACTTGAACTTTTCCAGGTTACTCTTGTCATAATGTGTTAAGTGTATCCATCGCTATACCATATTTTATTTGACATCGAAGCTGCACCTCTTGGTTTGATTAGATAACCGCAGACATGTTTTCTAAGTATGTCGATCCGCATCTACACTAATAATGTCTATCATCCTTACCTTTATTTTCATAAGGTCAATTATCTTAGGCACTTATCTACTTTCTGGCTTCTTTGCTTGTAATATAAACCCAAGTAGACCCAACAGTCAATGGAATCACAATTAAGTTTAGTTTGCCTTTAATTTACTAGCTCAACAAATTATAAAAAGTTTAGAAATTTTAAATTGTAAAAATGAAGTCCTTTCCATAGTTATAAAGAAAGGGATAACAAATCAATTGAAGCTCTTTCTTCTCTCCAACTAAATTTATTGGTAAGATAATTGGAAGAAGAAAAAAGTTAAAATTTGAATACGGTATCAGAGACCTATATAAAAAAAAAAGAAAAAAAATGAAACCCCATGTCAAGAAACATCAAATGAAATTCTCTTTTTCATTATGCAAAATAAAGAGTGTATATATACATTGTACATTGATTATACAGCGATTTATCAAAGGGCGCGCTTAAAATTTAGAATTATCCAAAAGGCGCACCGAATTTTGAGATTACCTAAAAGGATTCCCTTCTGCGTTGTTGACTTTTTCTTCTCTATCCTTTTTCTTTTGCATGCAACAACTTTTCTCTCTTCTTTTTTCTCTTAAATTAAATTTCTCTCTCATTTACATGCATGCAACAACCATTATGGTGCTAGTTTTTAAAGTGTGTTAAGCTGTGAAGTTGATTTTTTAAAAACAGTAAAGTAGGACATTTTAGACTCCGGAGCACTGCAGAAATCCATAGGAGTTGGAATAAGTTCAATTGGAATTGGAATAAGTTCAATCGGAGTTCTCTAATTCCATCAATGGGTTTCGGTCAAAGCACATTGATGGACCTAGGAGATTTGGATTTTTAAAAAGTTGACATGTAATAGAAGAGGGTAGTGCAGTGAAGGTATTGACGGTGTCCATGTCTAGTTCTGACATCTCTACGATAATTTATGTGTATGTCAATTGTCTTAAAGTCAAACTTTGAAAATATCGCTATTGTTAATGACTTCAAGATGATATCTCTCAGCACATATAGACTCAGAGGCACTTTAGAAACCTATAGCACTTGGAATGAGTCCGATCGGAGCTCTCTAAGTCCATCAATATGTTTTGATCGAAAATCATTGATAGACTTAGAAGATTTGGATTCTTGAAAAGTTGACATGTAATGGAAGAGGGTAGTCAGTGAAGGTATTTATGTTGTCCATGTCTAGTTCTGACATCCCTACGATAAGTCATGTGTATGTGTCAATTGCCTTAAAGTCATAAGCTTTAAAAATCTTATGATCACTATTGTTAATGACTTCAAACTGATATCTCTGGGCACATATAGATTTCGAGGCACTTCAGAAATCTATAACACTTGGAATGAGTCTGATCGGAGCTCTTTAGGTCCATCAATGAGTTTTGTCCAAAATTCATTGATGGACTTAGGAGATTTGGATTTCTGAAAAGTTGACATGTAATGGAAGAGGGTAGTGTAATGAAGGTATTTATGCTCTCCATGCCTAGTTCTGATATCCCTACGATAAGTTATGTGTATATGTCAATTACCTTAAAGTCATAAATTTTGATAACCTTATGATCATTATTGTTAATGAGCTGATATCTCTAGGCACATATAGACTCCGAAGCACTTTGACATTTGGAATGAGTCTGATCGGAGCTCTCTAGGTTCATTAATGAGTTTTGACCTAAACCCATTGATGGACCTAAGATTTGGATTTTTGAAAAATTGACATGTAATGGAAGAGGATAGTGTAGTGAAGGTATGTATGATGTCTATGCCTAGTTTGACATCCCTACGATAAATTATGATTTTTAAAATCAGCACCATCGTAGTGTTGATTTTTATAAATCAACACCACCATGATACTGATTTATAAAAATCAGCACCACGGCGGTATTGATGTAATTAAATTATGGTGTTGATTTTTAAAAATCAGCACCATAATAGTGGTTGCATGCCTGCAAATGAGAGAGAAATTTAATTTAAGAGGAAAGAGAAGAGAGAAAAGTTGTGGCATGCAAAAGAGAAAGGAAAGAAGAAAAAGTCAGCCAATGCAGAGGAGTAAAATCGGAATAAAGTACGCCTTTTGGGCAATCTCAATGTTCGGTGCGCCTTTTGGGCAATTCCAAATTTTAAGTACGCCCTTTGGTAAATCGCTTTTGATTATATATAGAAATTAAAAAATTAGAATAGAATAAATTAAAATATTTTATTTTTAAATTTGGCCCACAGATTAAGAGATTCCCTGTATAGGGATTTCCATTACAACCGATTTCCATCAATGGATTCCCCTATCAAGGGATTTCCATGATAAGAGATTCTTCATATCAAGGGATTCCTAAAAATAGTTATCAACTTTCCAACACTCAAGCTAGTGAATATATATCATCCATTCCCAGCTTGGATATAATCGTTGAGAAGTCGTGTCCATTAAGTCCTTTTGTAAACACATTTGCAACTTGCTCCTTTGTTGGTACATAGGGAGTACAAATTCTTTATAAAGTGTTTATCGATCGTAATGTGCTTTGTCCTATCATGTTGTACGAGATTATGAGCAATATTGATGGCCGATTTATTGTCGCAATACAGTCTCATAGGCTCCCTCCATTTTATGTTAAGATCTTCAAGGGTGATCTTTAACCACAGTAGTTCACACACACCTTGAGTCATAGCCCTGAACTATGCTTTTGCACTTCACCGAGCTACCACATTTTGTTTAGTACTTCTCCATGTGACCAAATTACTTCGTAGGAAGGTGCAATAACCTTTTGTGGAACTTCTATCAATCAGAGATCTTGTATAATCTGCATCAATGTAAGCTTCAAAAATCAACTCCCCACCTTTCTTGAATAAAATTCTTTTTCTTGGATTAGCTTTCAGATAGTGGAGTATTTGATTTGCAGCTTGTAGATGAACTTCTTTAGGGTTATGCATGAACTGACTGACCACACTCACATCATAAGCAATGTCTGACCGAGTGTGTGTTAAATATATTAACTTCCTAATTAATTTCTGGAACCCTTCCTTGTCTACTACCCAATCGTCATTCGCCTCTCCAAGTTTGTGATTATCAATCAAAGTTAAAATAGGTGTACCTGCTAATTTACTAGTTTCTTTTAAGAGATCAACCCCATACTTTTGTTGGGAAAATGAAGATACCTTGCCGAGACCGAGCTACTTCTATCCCGAGGAAGTATTTCAAGCTCTCCCCAAGTTTTTGTCTCAAATTCTTTGCTAAATCGTTTTTCAAGGCCTCCTTTTCTTTCTCATTGTTCCCGGTAATAATATGTCATCGACATACACTAGAAGAGTAGTAACTCCCCTTGAAGCTGTGTTTGATGAATAATGTATGATAACGTTGACTCTATTTATATCCGGTATTGAACATCACCTTTGTAAACTTGCCTAACCAACCTTTTGGAGATTACTTGAGTCCATATAATGCATCTTTCAGCTTGCAAACCTTGCTCCCTTTGATCTCTCCTCCAAAGCCCGGTAGAAGCTCCATATATATCTCTTCCTCTAAGTCACCATCTATTGTAAATCCCAATTGAAATTTGCGGCCAAGGATATAGAAGTCTCACTGAATTCATCTTAGCCACCGATCAAATTTTTCTTAATAGTCTACTCCATAAGTTTGTGTGTAGCCCTTGGCAACCTTTCTTGCCTTGTATCTCTCTAGAGACGCATTTGATTTGGATTTCACGGTAAACACCCATTTACATCCCACTCACTGCTCTTTTATTTTGTGGCAACTCTATAATTTTCCACATTTTGTTCTTTTTAAGCGTCTCCATTTCTATTCTCGTAGCTCTCCACTTCTCATTAGATAAAGCCTCAGATAAGGTATCAGGAATCCGGATGCCGTTTAAATTTGTCAAAAAACTTCTATGAGATGAAGAAAATATGTGAAAGGACACTTAATTTGGCCAAGGAATATCTTGGATATTTAGTGCACTCTTATCCCTTTTCTTAAGGCAATAGGTAAATCATAATAAGATGAAATGATAGAGAAAATTGGATTTGTGCATACCTCATTTTCAAGAGTAGAAGTTGAGTTTTGGACTTGTGCGGGATCATATTCTTATGGAGATAATTCAAGTCGGAGGGACGGCTCCTGTGAAGATGAGGTGGACTGAGATGAGTAAGGCTCTAAGATGGATATGTCAAGAAAGAGTAGATCTTCTGTCTTATCTTCCTTAATAGAGTCAGATTACCCTTGAAGATAAGGTTGAGAAAAAAAGCTAAGAGTGTAGTTCTTAAGTCAATGACCCTAGAGTCTCAGAGCATGTAATCCATGAGAAAGAGACTTATACGAAAATGTTAATGAACAGGAGCCACTGGGCAGTTGTTTGTTTCTGCAATTTTAGACATTGCAAAATATGAAAAAAAATACCAACTATGAAGGCTGACACAACAAGAGGAAGAAAATATATATATATATATATCGGCAATGAAGGTCAATGATAAATCAACAATGAAAGTCGAGAAAGAGTTGATAGAAACTTGGCAATGAAGACAAAAAAAAAAAAATCTCAGAGGCATAAAATTCTAGAGCTCTAATACCATATTAAGAAACGTGGAATGAAATTCTCTCTTACTTTTATTTATTATGCACAATAATGAGTATATATATACATTGGACATTAATTATGTATAGAAATCAAAACAATAAAAAAGAATAAACTAAAATATTTTATTCCTAAATTTGGTTCTTGTATCAAGGGATTTCCATGATAATTCCCTGTATTAAGGGATTTTCATGATCAACTATCCTAAAATAGTTGTCAACTTTCCAACACCCCACCACTGAGCCATTAACCTAGTTATATCCAGATTTACTGGTTTCCTGTTTTATAATAGAGCTTTTTGATTTTCACGGGTTCTTAACATCAACCTGTTTTTGAAAAAATGGACCATATTTGGTGTCAGTTACCAGTTGAACCAGTCAGTGCAGGTTTAAAAACATTGATTCCAATATCCGTGTCATTGTATCAGGAGACTATATCTTACAAGTGAACGTGGGATATGGAAATATGAAAACATTAGAAGTTAGAAAAGAACGGACTCAAAAAGGACAGAAATGGGACTTTCTGCTTGCAGAGGCTTAAAAGCTGATATTCTTTTTGGTTTAGTTGCTCTTTTTTTTTTACAAATCACTGTTAAAAACAACAATTAAACAAAAAAGCAGTTAGGGAAATCCATCAATTCTGAAACAAATGGCAACGTAATCCAAACTGGGTGTACAATGACAGGTTGATCTGATTAGTATTTGGGAGAGAAAAAAAAAGAAAAACAAAGAAGAATTGCAAACAGATATGACTGGGTTCTAAATAATTGACAACACAGTGAAAGGATTTAATTCTAATCATATAAGTAACTAAATGATCAACTAATTTTTGGTTCGAAGAATCTCAACATTTAGACAGCTAAAGTCGATTTATTGTTTAGATGATTAATTTTGACTAACCAAAATGGTCTTGATAATCAAGTTATACCTCTGAACCTTCTTATGGTATGTAAACCTTGGACACATATATCCTAGTATTAGATTAGCACCTTGTTCCTTTGGTCATGAGTTTTGTTGATTATTCATGATCTCTCCTGTCCATTTTGACGATAACTTCTGAAATTATTTGAAAATGGCGCATTATATAGTGAAATACATTTGAGAATATTCTCTTTCTTCTATAGTTCAGGTCACTTTTATGATTAGTTTCCACTTGCTTTACATGAGAAGCTGACTTTCTTCTTTACCACAAGTATCAAATATGTTTTTCCTTGCATTTCCAAATTTTAGGTGGAAATATATCCATTGAAGATTTATTTAACAGAAACAATGTACAGAATGATGTGGGATTACTTTTTCCCAGAAGAAGAACAAGATTCACAAAGACGGCAGGTTAGCTTTGTGTTAATAGAATATTCATTATTTGACGTGGAAGATAGTAGAATAAATAGCTTCTGACTGTTCTCTTTTTAAAATATGGAAAAAAAAAAAGGAAGTTTGGAAAGTTTCAACCACTGCTGGTTCAAGGCGTCCAAGAAAAAACTTTACTGGTCCTGAAGCAGTATCAACTAGCCAATCTACAAGAGAAGCTGAGGTACCAGGTAGACTTAGTGCAACAACTTTAACATCAGGGAATACTGGATCCTCTGTTGCTGGTTCTCATGCTGATACTTCTCAGGTATTCTGTTGGAACTTTTTATCCAGGTGTATCTTCTCTGAATTGTACTCCTGCATTTGTTATCAACTCTTAGAATCTTATGTATGCCTAATCAATTAGAAATTGACGGAGTTGAGGTTTTGGAGACTTCACCTTTGTTATATGTACTGTAAAATAGTAGGCTTAGATATTTATTTCTCAAATTGAGGTCTTTTTGCAGGTATCTAAGTTGCAGAATTTGAAAGCAAATATGATCTGTGGTTCGAATCCAGAGCTTAAACGAACATCTTCATTTGATAAATCTTGGGAGGAAAACACAGTGGAATCTGGAGCTAATGAACTTGAGTTGCAAGTTCAATCACTGAATAGCTCTTCAAAGAGTGGCCCTATTAACACAGTGCTAGAAAATCAGCAAACAGCTAACGAGGTTCTTAAAATTAGACCAAGAGACAGTAAGGCTATTAAGTCTGCCCGTTTGTCTCACGAAGAAAAGAGGGTTGGAAAAACCCATGATGAGAAAAGAGCTAGAGCCCGAAAGATGATGGAATTTCATAATATCAAGATAAGCCAGGTTCTTTAATTTTCTTCCATTTGAGATATAAGACAATATTTGACTGTTTCTTGTCATGGTTGATTGCATTAATCTCTTTTCCACCTTTTTATTAAAGGTTGAATTACAAGTTACATATGAGGGATCACGCTTTGCTGTAAATGATTTGAGGCTGTTGATGGACACATTTCACCGTGTTGATTTTACTGGCACTTGGAGGAGGCTCTTTTCACGAGTTAAGAAACATATAATTTGGGGAGTTTTAAAGTCTGTAACTGGCATGCAGGCAAGTTCTCTAACTACAATAACTGGTGCACAACATAGCATCACTTTTAGATGCTTTATTAGAACTATTAAAACAACAAAGAATTTAAATCTTTTTGGAATATTTGGTCAGAACTATCTAAATCATTGACTTCCTTTTCTGCACTAGTGGTTTTCATATTGCAAACTAGACATCAAATGGCTTTTAAGATCCAGATATTAGTCACTAATAACCTTCAGTTAGTTAAACTGGTAAAGTGATTTGTTATTTTGAGGATGGATTAGTTTTTGGTTTGTTTATTACAGTTTATATCACCTTATTCAATGTTTGTTGGAATATTTTCTTTTCTCCAGGGTAAGAAATTTAAGGATAAGGCCCATAGCCAACGAGAAGTGCATGGCAATTCTGTTCCTGAAATTGAGCTTAATTTCAGTGACAGTGATGGAGATCATCCTGGAAAATCAGATCAGTTTCCTGCATCTTGGCTGAAGCGGCCAGTTGATGGGGCTGGTGAAGGGTTTGTCACTTCCATCAAAGGTCTTTTCAATTCCCAACGACGAAAAGCTAAAGCATTTGTCCTTAGAATGAGAGGTGATGCAGAAAATGATTATCGTGGTGAATGGAGTGAAAGTGATCCTGAGTTCTCACCCTTTGCCAGACAACTGACGATTACAACTAAAAAGCTTATAAGACGGCATACAAAGAAGTTTCGCTCAAGAGGGCAGAAGAATTCAGGTACTTATATACTTTAATATGTTCACACGCTATCATAGAGGTAGGGCTGGCAATATTGGGCCTGACATGATAACCCAACCAACTTGATACAAAACAATCAGAAGAGAGAAATATTAAACTAATATGACACTGTACAATTACAGTAAATAAACCACCTTTGACCCATTTAATAATTTATTTTTTTTTAAATAGTTAATTGCATCTTACATTATATAAATTCATTTTGGTGGAATTTTATCTTTCATTATAGAAATTGTTTGAAATTTTGTATTTATTTCCTATGATTTTTTGTTGGCATGAATAACATGATCCACTTGTAATGTATTAATGCAACATGATGTAATTGCCAATTAGAGATGGATGCGTTCTTTTATCCCCAGTCCTAGATTTTAAATT
>JBBUKS010486823.1:0-15819 GCA_038050645.1 Hedychium gardnerianum
TATTGTCGGTATTTTTCATTCTTGCACAGTATTTGTAATTTGCATGCTTGTACTACCTTGCTTCCTCGGAAGAACTATTTTAGTGGATTAACCCATCGATACGGTCCAAAGGGTCATGAATTCTTGGAGTAGGAGTCGACTGGGCTCCGAACCAAGTAAAAAGGAGTGTGTCTTTTTATCTTTATTTTTTGCTGCTATTTTGAATTACGAATAGAAAGAAAAGATTTTCGAACGAGATTCACTCCCCCCTCTCTCTCGTATCTAATGATCCAACACGATGACAGTTGTATGAGGTTAGTCGCGACTGCGAGAAGGAGAGAATTGCTTTCTGTCCAATTTGAACGGAAGTAAAAATATGAAAAAATGATTTATCGATGAATTTATAAATCCATTTGTCTATTAAGCAAATGATTTTTTTTTTGGAAGAAAGAAAAATATTTATTTTTTATTTTTTTAAATAAATAAGAGATAGAAATATAATTCATTCTTTAAAGTAATAAAAAAAAAATATTTCACCGTGTGAAAACTTTTTCATAAATTTTATTTCTTTCCTCTCAAATAATAAATATAGCCTCTGCGCTTCGAGGACTTCCTAAGGGATCAATACTGACCAAAAAAACATGATGATCCTATATATGAATGATAATAATTATCATAAATGGAATGATATTTTGAAAAATAAATATCTTTTAATAAATTTTAAAAATATGATACCCTTTAAATATTAAAAGAAAATTAATGTGTCTTGATAAATTATCATAAATTAGAATTTAAAATCAAATATCTAAAAAAAATCTCATAATCCAAATCTTAATTACATGATAATGATAAAGAGTACGGTGGAAGAAGTAGGAGTCTTTATAGAGGAGAAAATAATTTACAATGAAATTCATCGGAAAACAACTTTGCTTAATAAGTAGATCGTGATTTAACGAATTCGAGAATATTGACTGCATTCGATCTCCACGTGCAATTTTTTTTAACAAAATCATGGTTTAAAATTTAAATGTCCCTTTGATATTTTCATAAGATTAAGGGTCACTTTTAATATTGTCCCAAGTTTTTTTTTTTTTTTTTCCGTTTTGTTTTTTTCTGCGCACAAAAAATACAAAATAACCTTATCCAATTACAAATCCTGTCTCCTCGTTCTACACTCTCTTTGAAGCGACAGAAAAGTAAGCGATCCGACGGCTGATCGGTTTCCATCGACAGCCGGGATGCGTTCACTCGTCCCCGCCGCCACTCCCACCGCAGTCTGCTACCACTGCTCCTCTCCTGCACCGCTCTTGCCCTCCTTCTAACCCTAATTCTATAAGCCCCGATCCGGACAAGCTTTGGATCAGGCTCCGTTCCTTTTCCTTCTCTGATCTCCGACATGGAGGAAAGGCCGTAGCTATAGGTTCTGGGCCCGAGCTCGAGCCGGCACCGCCCGGTGAGGCGGAGATGAGGGCTGCGGAGACTGAGGTTGCTGAAAAAGAAGAGGCCGAGCTGGCGGAGCTCCATCTTCCGGCCGAGATTGATTGGGATATGCTGGACAAATCACGCTTCTTTGTCCTCGGCGCCGCGCTCTTCTCCGCCGTCTCTACCGCCCTCTACCCGGCGGTCGTCCTCAAGACCCGTCTCCAGGTCTGCCACCCCGTGCCGCCCTCCTCCTGGTCCGCCGGTGTCGACATCCTCCGCCGCGAAGGCCCCGCCAGCTTCTACCGTGGCTTCTGTACCTCCCTGGCTGGAACCGTTCCCGCCCGCACCCTTTACATGGGCGCGCTCGAGATCACCAAGAGCTCCGTCGGTACTGTCACAGTCCGCCTCGGCGTCTCCGAGCCTACTGCTTCCGCCGTGGCCAGCGCGGTGGCTGGCCTGAGTGCTGCCGTTGCGGCGCAGGTGGTCTGGACCCCGATTGACGTCGTCAGCCAGCGGCTGATGGTGCAAGGCCGCCATGTGTCTACGTCTAAGTACCTCGGCGGGATTGACGCCTTCCGAAAGATCGTAGGTGGCGAGGGGATTCGGGGACTTTACAGGGGTTTCGGCATGTCCATATTAACGTATGCACCTTCCAATGCTGTTTGGTGGGCGTCCTACTCTGTGTCTCAGAAGCTAGTCTGGAGCGGAATCGGTTACTACCTGTGCCGGCTACGGGTAGGCGTTGAGGAGCAAGAGTTTGGAAGTAGCAGTAGCGGTGCCTTCAAGCCAGAATCCAGGACGGTGGTGGTGGTGCAAGGATTAAGCGCTGCACTAGCAGGTGGAGCAGCTGCTCTGTTGACAATGCCTCTGGATACGATTAAGACAAGGCTACAGGTAATGGAAGCTGGTGAAGGACCGATCACCGTAGGGCAAACGCTAAGGAACCTGATAAAAGAGGGAGGGTGGAGCGCATGTTATCGAGGATTAGGGCCGAGATGGGCTTCCATGTCGATGTCGGCGACTACCATGATCACTACGTATGAGTTCCTGAAGCGGTTATCTGCAAAGAAGCAGGAGGATTAACCACATGATGATCGGTATATACAAATAATTGTTTTTTTTTAGTTTTAGTTGTTTTCTTTTGTATCTTCAGTTTTCTTTGATGCTTAAAGGAAAACAAAAAAAAGGGAAGAAAAAGATACACAATTTGTGCAGAGAGCTTGCTTGGAATCATCTAGTAGTGTTTGGCTCAAATGGATTAAGATCCATGGGTTCTCTTTGGCTAGTTATCATGAAGAAATTTGGGTGCATGAATGTTTGTAGGATTGAATAAATCGTGCTTTGTGATTGAGATGTGTCGAACTGAACTCTTATAGTGTTTCTTGTTTCAAGTTGATAATGCATCTCTACTATTTGCAAAATATAGTACAGTATTAGTTACCTGTATTTAACCTTAGAAAACCTCTGCTTTAGTTGTTTAGTCATCTTCTGTAAATTATTATGCCTAATGCAAATTGATCATTTTTAAGGTCCAAATGTGAAAGTGCTTGCTAGATGGTAGCAAAATCTCTCTTTAAATGAAACCAAAACTTGAAAGCCATCGGTTTGTAATGCTTTAGGGGTTTATTGATGCTTATTTAAGCTGTTGTAGAAATAATGAATTATTTTCTGCAATGAAGGATGGTGCTAGCTTTAATCTCACTGCGCATCCAGTTTCATTTGTTAGTTCTTTCAACATATCTATTTGCTCATAAATACAAGCAATCTGGATTTTCATTGTGTATCAACGTTTCTAGCAGTGTTTTTGATTTATATTAGCATAAACTCACAAGAATGCTATAGTGTAGAATGCTATAGTACTGTTTTTTTTTCCAGTCATTTCACTTACTAATTGAGCATTGCATTCTCATAGGCCTTAAGAAACTTAAATACTGATTAGACATTAGGTGCTTAATTGTTCGCTTGTACCTAGTGAGTTTTTGTTAGGTTCAGTCATTCACAATCAGGTTGCAAAAGGTTTAAGAGAGATATAAAGCTTGATGAATGATAACTTGATGGAAAATTAACCCTCCTCAAGACACTTAAGACTAAATTAAACAATCAACCTTCTCGATCAGTCAGATTATAATACTTGGTATTAGAATTAACCTACAAACTACACATGGAGTGATTCAACAGGGAATGACTGGCGACTGACATCGATCAGTCTTTGGTCTGATGTGCCACATACTAGTGATGATGCCAGTTTCATCCTGCACTGATCTTGTGGGCTAGTGGGGTTACCATCTAAATAAGTTCATCTGGAGTAGTTTTTGCTTGGTGGTTTAAGTTGTCTTCACTGCCACTCGATAGAAACAGCCTACATCAAACTGAACAGAAAAACTTCAAGCCGATTATAAGTTTAGCTTTCTTCTTTCATCAGTAGATGGTTGGGTTAGCATTAGTCTATCAGCATGAAAGTTGTTATGCTTCTCTCATCGTCTCTCTGCATTATCCCAACTCCTCAACCCGGTCTTATGTTTTTCCTCGTTTGAGATTCCTACCTTGAAGTAATTGAAATTGAAATTATAATCGAAATTGATGGAAGTAAGTGCTAGATTATATATATTTATTAGAATTATTTTTTTATAATTTTGAAAGTAATTTAATTTTTTTTCTTTTGTGTAGGATTTTTTAATCTAATTATATAAGGCTATGTATCATATTTTTCTTTGATATTTTTGATTTAATAAGATGATTATTTTTTCACCTCTTCTCGATTTTAACACAGTATCAAAGCCTTATCTTTATGATTTTGATAATTTGATTGAAGAATTATTAATTTTGTTCACAATTTTCGCGGATCGAATTATTCGTTCGTGGATCAAATTTTTTTGGTGCGTTCCTATAGTTTTTCATTATGAGCTTTTTGGATTTTTTTTGTCTTGGTTTTATTTAGTGTTTGATTATTCGTGAGCACTATTTGTTCTATCACCATGGCTGGTCGTACGGATGATTCGTTTCAATCAATTAGTATCCGACTGGATGGAAAGAATTATTTGTATTGAGGATATGTTATGAAAAAAATTTACGAAAAAAATATATGTGGGAATATATTTCAGGTGTACGAGTTAAACCTATGGATAACAATGCTGCTGATTATGCAAAGTCGTTGGATATTTGAGAGATCGATAATACGAAGATTATTACGTGGATCAATAATTATGTTACACACTCCATTGGTGCTCAGTTGGCTAAGTATGAGACTGTTAAAAATGTTTGGGATTATCTGACAAGATTATATACGCAGTCGAATTTTGCCAAACAATATCAATTGGAAACAGATATCCGCGCACTTCGATAACAAGATATGAGCGTCCAAGATTTTTATTCTGCTATGTCAGATCTATGAGATTAGTTGACACTCACAGAATACACAGAATTGCGAGCATTCCCAGCTTATGTTACTCATAGAGAAGAACAACGTCTCGTCCAATTCTTGATGGTACTTCGTGATGATTTTGAAGGATTGCATGGAACAATTTTGCATCGTAGTCCTCTCCCTTCCGTTGATTCAGTAGTACATAAATTGCTAGCTGAGGAGATTTGCCTAAAGTCTCAGGTTGATAAGAGGACTATGACACCGTTTACATCATCTGTTTTTGCAGCACCACAGCGGCATCCGCCTCAGCCAAAAATGGTCAAATTCGAAGGTTTTCCATGATAAATATGCCTTTTGTAAGCAGAAGGGTTACTGAAAGGCTCAATGTCCGCTATTATTGAACAAAGAAATCGCAGCAGCTTCAACATCAGAATCCTCAAAATATTTGGGGAAAGTCTAATAATCCATTGCAGCAGCCTCAACATCAAAATCCCCAGAATACTTTAGAAAAGTTTGGCAATCCATCGCAGTAGTGGATGTATCGACCTCCTTTGTCCAACAACATTGTGGCTGCTCAGTCCTTGAATGCATTTTTGCTTAAGCAGTTTCAGTAATTTCTCACTTCACAGTCTCATGCTATGTTTGCTTCTTCTCATATATGTTTGTCATCCTCTAGTACATCAAGTATATCTTCCTTTTTGTGAATCTTAGATTTTGGAGTTTTTTTATCATATGTCACTTGATTTATCATCTTTTATCTCTCTGTCTCATAATTCATCTTTATCAATTGTGATTGCTGATGGTACTCCGATATCATTAGTAGGTGTTGGTTCTGTTGTTACGACTTGCTTGTCCCTTCCTGATGTATATTATATTCCTAGTCTTACACTTAATCTTGTTTTTGTGAGTTAATTGTGTAAGTATGAATATGTAATCTCTTTTTCTTCTTCTAATTATTATGTATAGTACCCGTGATCTCAGAAGGTGATTGAGACAGATTGTAGGCATGGGGGGCTCTGTCTTGGATAAGCTTCAAGTACCAGATGTTGTAGCTTCTAGTATTGATCTGTCATTTTTTCGATTCATTTTTTTTCTAATTTTTATTTGTGACATACTCGTTTAAGTCATGTTTCAGTGTCCCGTTTATAATTTTTAGCTTCGTCTGGAGTATTAGGATCTTTAAAAAGTCATGATATTTCTGATTGTAGTGGTTGTAAATTGACAAAATTTTCTGTATTATTTTTCAATAAAAGTTTATCTTTTTCATCTAATCATTTTGACCTTGTTCATTCTGATGTGTGAGGATCTTCTCCTGTTACTACGAAAGGGGATAAGATATTATGTTTCTTTTATTGATAATGTACTCATTATGCTTGGGTTTGTCTTATGAAACACAGATATAATTATCTTACCATTTTCAATGACTTTAAAGCTCTTATCGAAACTCAACATTCGGTTGTTATCAAGTATTTTCGTTGTGATTTGGGGGGAGAGTACACCTCTAATGATTTTTTTTGTTTACTTGCATCAAAAGGTACTACATCAAACCTTGTATCGAGAAACACCTGAATAGAATGAGATTACGGAGAGAAAGCATATACATCTTATTGAGACAGTCTTTTCGTTCTTATTGTCTTCGGATGTTCCTAGTGTTTTTTTGGGAGAAATAGTTCTTACTGCTACTCATGTGATTAATAGGATTCCGACTTCTCACAATTTAGGTTTGTTTCTTTTTCAAAAACTGTATGGTCGTGCTCCTGATTGTTCCTCTTTACGTGTTTTTGGTTGTACCTGTTTTGTTCTCTGCCCATACGTCGAGTGTGATAAGTTGTCCTCTAAGTCTGCTTTGTGTGTCTTCTTTGATTATGATGTTAGTCAAAAGGGATATCGTTGTTTTGATCCAGTTAGTGAAAAATTATATGTCTCTCGTCATGTTGTGTTTCTTGAATATATTCCTTTCTTCTCCATACCCTCTGCTCCACATGACATGACTCATGCAGATCTTATTCGCATTGATCCCTTTAGTACCGACATCGACGAAGCCTCCCCCACCACTACTCTTTCTCATAACAGCTCCACCGAATCTGGTATTCTTGAGACATCTCCTCCTGCGCCTGTTCCATCACTTCATGAGATTGCGAACAATCCTATTCATCGGTCTATACATCCTCGTAAGTCTACTAAGCTACCTGATTTTACTTATTTTTGTTATTCTAATTCCTTTACTTCTTTTGTTACGTTTGTTCATCATCTTTCTGAGCCTTTGTCCTATAGAGAAACTGTTGGTAACTCTCTTTGGCAGAATGCTATGGTCGAGGAATTAATTACTCTGCATCAGACTCATACTCGAGATTGGGTATCGCTGCCACCAAGGAAACGTGTCATTAGTTCTCGTTGGGTTATAAGATCAAGACTAAATTTGATGGTTCTGTTGAACGATACAAAGCTCGTCTTGTTGCTAAAGATTATTTTCAGAAGTATGACATGGATTATAAGGAAACTTTTGCTCCTGTTGCTAAAATGACCATCGTTCATATGTTAATTGTCATTGTCTCTGTTCATCGATGAAAGATATCTCAGATGGATGTCAAGAATGCCTTCTTGAATGGTGATCTTCAAGAAGAAGTGTATATGATGCCTCCTCCTGGAGTTGCTCATCAATCTGGTAAAGTTTGCAGGCTTCGCAAAGCTATGGACTCAAATAAGCACTACATGCTTGATTTGCGAATTTCTCTACGGTGATTATCTCGCTTGGCTTTCGTCCTATTAATCATGATTCAGTTTTATTTGTCAAGTGTACGCGTGCAAGTCATATACTTTTGTCTTTATATGTGGAGGATATGATAATTATCAGTGATGATTTTAATGGAATTGAGTCTTTGAAGGTTGAATTGACTTATTGTTTCGTTATGAAAGACTTGGATTTACTATGTTATTTTCTGGGGATCGAGATCGCTTTTTCGCCAAAAGATTATCTCTTGTCTCAATCAAAGTACATAGCTGATCTATTTGAACATGCACGTCTCACTGACAACAGGATAGTTGATACTCCCCTTGAAACTAATGCTCGGTATTCTCTATCAGATGGTTCTCTTTTGCCAGATCCTAGCCTCTACCGTACCGTTGTGGGAAGTTTGGTTTATCTCATTGTGACTCGTCCTGATATTACTCATGTTGTGCATGTGGTTAGTCAGTTTGTCACTGCATCGACCACAGTTCATTGGGCTGATGTTCTTCACATTCTTCGATATCTTTGAGGAATTCAGTTTCAGAGTCTCTTATTCTCTTCTACTTCCTCGTTAGAGCTGCGTGCATACTCTGATGCTGATTGGGCGGACGACCTTATGGATCGTAAGTCGACCATCGATTTTTGTATTTTTCTTGAAAATTCTCTTAACTTTTGGAAGAGTAAGAAGTAGAATGTTATTTCTAAATATTTCACAGAAGCTGAGTATCATGTCATGACTACCATCACTTGTGAAATTGTTTAGCTACGTTGGTTACTACAGATATGAGATTTTTTTTCGGAAACCTACTGTTCTTTATTGTGATAATTAGAGTGTCATTTAGATTGCGAGTAATATAATTTTTCATGAGAGAACAAAGCATATTGAGATTGATTGTCATTTCACTCATTATCATCTACAGCTTGACACCATCACGCTACCCTTTGTTCTTTCTTTATTATAGATAATTAATGTATTTACCAAAGTTCATTTCGTTTTGCACTTCTATTTTTTTTTTGATAAACTCTCAATATTTCTAATTGTAACATCGTGAGTTTGAGGGGAGATATTAGATTATATATATTTATTAGAATTATTTTTTTATAGCTTTGAGGATAATTTAGTTTTTTTTCTTTTGTGTAGGTTTCCTTATCTAATTATATAAGGTTATGTATTTTATTTTATTTTGATATTTTTAATTTAATAAGATTATTATTATTATTATTATTATTATTATTATTATTTTTCGATGTTAAAAGGAAAAGGAAGGACATCATTTTGTGTTGCTGTGGTTTCCTTCAAGTTAAACCCTGATAAAAATAGTAAGACGACAAGCTTAGTTTTGCAAGTAGTACTAGCTTCGATCGAAGTAAACTTAAATCCTCAAGTCTTCAAAGGTCATCATCCTTTATGTTAGGCCGATGATGGACAGTATATGACTAAGGTGATGAGTCGAGCCGTAGGCGAATGAGATAAGACACGGTGATGATTAAACAAGAACATAGCTAAGTTAATTATTAACTATAGATTCAATATGATCTCGGTAGTCTAGTCATCGGGGTTTCGTGCATTAGTCGAGTCGAGTCGAGCGAACCATATGCAATGACACTTGGTACTTTGAACCCTAATTGCCTTAGTCCCATTGCTTTTGGAGCTGCAGTTCTCCTCCATCAGTGGTCATCCATCCTCGGCCCCACGGCGAAAGAGTCGAAAACTAAGTTTGAGGAATACAATGCGCGAAAGAGCCAAACATAGGGCAATGCTCCTGCCGAGGACCACCACCATTTTTAATAATGGCGAGGGGTAAATTTCGAGCAGGCAATTGGCAGGTTGGCCTACTACCGTGGCCGTGGCCGTGGCCATGGACTTTCCCTTTCTCCTCGGCACCACTCACGACTCAGTGAAAGATAACGATGCCTCTCCTAAGATTTTTGCACAGTGGCTCTGGCCCAGGCTCGTCGGAGAATGTATTATTGGAAGTACTTGAAAGGCCCGGCTGTTCTCTTTCGCTCGAAAGCCTTCGTGCCAACACCGCAATGGAGGTTCGCTTTCGATGTGTCCTCTCTAGTGAAAACAAGGGGACCATATTCCTGTGGGGGGATTCAATTTAAGGCCTGTAGTTATGGTTCATGTGAACATCCCTAACCTTCACCTACCAAACTGCCACTGTTAATGGATCCTTATGGTCTTTCGTTACTTCAAATTACTGTTAATGGATCCTTATTGATTCGATATTCTGTCGAATCAATAAATTATAAAAAATTATTTTTGATATTCGCAATCGAATCAATAAGTTATAAATTTTTTTGCCGTGAATAAGTTTTGGAGGCATTGTGGTGGTGGTGGTGGTGGTCCTCCCCGTCGTTGAAGTTTGCTTTCCTTGTAAATGGTGGCATGGCCAAATATGGGCCCTGGAGCGAGAGAATAAGTCCTGCAAGGACAAAGAGCCCTTTCCTCCTTTCCATTCCATGAGGTGGAAAACACATGCTTTCTTCCCAATTGTCATGGCGCTGATCAAGTGCAACTTGTGGCTGGCTCTTTGCCTCTGTAGCATCGGTCCAAATCATGGGATCAGATTGCGATGTATCGACTCTGTCGTCGCAGTGGTTTTAATTTGCTTGCTGCAGCATCACAATCCATCCACTAAACTTAGTATTATCCTTTCTACTTCCTGTTCCTTAATTTGTTTCAAAGAAGTAAAAGGAGTTTACTTTAAGAACAGCATATTTAGGAATGGGACATCCATCCTCGACCTGTTTTAATTATCACATACAACATAAGGAGGAAATCTAGTTGGGCAACTAATGAGAGCTCTGACCCGAATTGAATTAACTGACCTGAAAACGGAATGCGGGCAATGAATGAATAAAATTCTGCAAACACTCGTTTTACTCTCTGTGATCTGTGTCTCTCTAAATTAAGGCAATCGCAAATAGAATTGAATGGAGAGTCAGAGAATACACACACAGTCATTTATCATCAACCTAACCCTTCACCTGCGTATACTTCATGGATATGATAAATCTTCATACCCTCGGAATTTTTTTTCACATTCCCTAATTTTTTGACGATTGATAATTTACCTTCCTTTATAAGATCTTAGATTTGACTGTGAGAGATATATGGGATGAGTATAATCACCTTTTATTACAACGGATATGATAAATCTTACCCCCGGGGTTTTGGTACAATGGTCAGTTAGTTTAGCAGTTAATCTAGTATTTATGGTTCAAAATTCTAGCTACAGCTCTGGACGGATAATTACATGTACTTTCTAATTTACTTGGTGTGTGAAATATGGGGCCGAATCATTCATCCTGCAATTAGTCGGCTCACAAGATTTGGATACCGGTTAAAAAAACGAATATGATAAATCTCAATGGAGACGATTCTAAAAATATATAGATTAAAAAAAATCCTAACTCATTGATTTTTTTTTCTTCGGTATTTTAGTGAACTGCAAAGTAGATTTCAGAATTTCTCATTTGATGCACTTAATTTTCATGATATTCAAATCACGTATCATATTTATAAAAAAAAAAATTCACAAAATAATCCTAAGATTTCTTTATATTTTTATTTTATTTATTCAAAAATTCATTATTCTCAATTTATCCCGTCAAATTCAAATCTGAGAGCTTGGATACATTAAGTAGACTTTAAAAATACATTGATTTTGATTTAAAATGATTAAAAATTCTCTAAGTTCATCAGCTAATGTATTTATGCCCTCATGTTTAAATTCGATAATATAAATTGAAAATAATAAATTTTTAAATAGGTAGAATAAAAATTTAAGATGTATTTTAGGAATACAATTCATGATCGGGACATTATGAAAGTTAGATATATGAAACGATAAATCCTAAATTAAATAAATAAAACATCATTATTTTTATCAGGTCACAGGTTCGAATAAAAAAAAAAACCTTTTATAAAATAGAATAAAATTACATACGATAAACTCTTAATTTCAGAGGTCGGACTTCCCTTTTAAGTAAAATGTCATTCTTTTTCCTTCCTTGGGAAATGAGGAAACTCTTTGGCAGAGAAATCCTATTCGATCGTTTCATTCCATTTAATGGTAAAAACTAGGAAAAGCTCCATATTAACTCACCGTCGTGATCAATCATGGAGCAAAGCAATTGTACAGGGACCACTTACAGCACTGGCCCCATGGAAAGTAAGCTAACAGCCATAAAGAGACCAGACCTCCTATTCAAAGTAAAATAATAATAATAATAATAATAATAATAATAATAATAATAATAATAATAATAATAATAATAATTTAAACTGTTTTTAGGGAACACTGCAATGCAACAGTAACAAGAAGCATGTAATGAGGTGGTACTTGCAAGGTGTGTTTGAGTTGAGTTAGAGTGATGTGAGTTTGCCAAAAGCTTCTTCTTTAGTAATTAGTTGAGCAGCATCAGCTGTCAGCCCTAGCTCAGCTCGCTTGAGCCCCACCACAAGGCACACTTTGCTCAATTCAATGCCTTTGATCGAGGAGAGAAATAAAGAGCGCAATACTCAGTGCTTCTCTCCTGCTCTTGTTCTTGTTCTTCCTTCCATCTCCTCTATGGCTGACCGAGAGAGCGCACAGCCCACGACGACGACGCTCAACTTCATGAAGGCGGGCACCGTCGACGCCTTCTCCGAGCTTCCGTTTCTCCGCGCGGCGGCGGCCCCGGCGGGGCATGACGGTTCGTCGAGCCCGGGGGGAGCCGGGGTGAGGTTGTTCGGGATAGACTTCCCCGCCGGCGGCGACGAGGCGTCGTCGCAGGAGGACAGCGCGGAACAGCCCGCGCCGCCCTCGTCTGCCGGCGGAGGGGCGGAGAGCGCGCGCAGGTTCGAGTGCCACTACTGCTGCCGCAAGTTCCCGACGTCGCAGGCGCTCGGCGGTCACCAGAACGCGCACAAGCGCGAGCGACAGCACGCGAAGCGCGCGCACCTCCACTCCGCCGCCATGGCGGCCGCCGCCGAACACCATTTCCGCCAACACACCGCCGCCTCGGCCGCCTTCTTCCCCAGCGGCTACGGATCCCAGCTGGCGTACCTCAACTTCCCGGCCGGCCGCAGCGACCCCTGCGCCGCCCGCTTCCACAACCCCCTTTCGCCGCCACCTCCGCCACCGCCCACCACGCACTACCCGTCTCCTCCGTGGACAGACAGCGCTCGCCTCCTCTACGGCACGGCGGCGACGACGACGACGGCGCTACTTCCGGGGCTTTGGAGAGTCCCGTTGCATGACCACCACCCCCAGCCGCCCCTGCAGCCTCTCTTCGAGGCCGCTGAAGGAGGCACCATCGCAGGCGCAGGCCGTGGCGGCGGCCGTATCGGCTCTTCATCCTCCTCGTCTTCTTCCTTAGCTTCGCCGAGCGACTTCGATTTGAGTAATTCCAAGAACAGCTTGAGTTTGGATTTGCATTTGTAAGTCCTTTCATTAATCAATCAACATGAATTGGATCATAACATAAAGTTAGTTAGTTACTCCTTAATCTGCAATTTCCCTTTTCTTCACATATATTAATTAGTTAACAAATTATTCTCATAGTATAATTAATTAAGAGTTATTTTTAAAGATCAAAATAATCTATCACTTTAATTAATAGGTGCAGAAGTTCAGATACAGTGGTCCCATATGTTTTCATCATACAAAATCTAATCTCACACAAAATCTAATCTAACACTAAATCTAATTTAGTTACATAAAGTTGAGTTTCATTTAATCTAATCTAACACTAAATCTAATTTAGTTACATAAAGTTGAGTTTCATTTAATCTAATCTAGCTATGCACGCACACATGCAAATTAATATGTGTATTTCTCTGCAAATTGTTTATTATTATCTAGCTAATCAATCAAAATGAACACAATAACTAATCTTTGGTGAAAATCCCTAAACTAGTTTAGTTTTGCTATTGTAAAAGTCATCTTCTAGTTTGATAATCAACTGAATATTATAATATAGCACTTAATTAACACTAATGCTTAATCAAAATTTTTTACTATACATTATTCTCATTATTTTAAACAAAAAAAAGTTGTTTATCTCATAGATTTTTCTGTCATTCATATTTCCAACTTGATCGACATTCATTGTAGATGAATAAATGCTTCTAAAATACAAATTAATATTGTGTTGCATAGTACGAGGATTACTCATGAACTAAACTGCTAGATGAACAACAACATGTGTGACATTAAGTCTGGTGATACTAAAAAATATCCAATATTAGCGATTGATTTTTCGATCGCTAATCAATCGCAATATTAATTTTGAGACCGATTAGCAATCAAAATAAATTGTCATTAAATTTTTAATCGTAGTATAATTTAGCGACCGAATTATATATTCGATCGCTAATTTTACCACTAAAATAAATATCGGTCGTAAATTTGTTAACAATTTTTTTTTTCTGTTTCAAGGAATAGCGACCGAAACTAAATTTCGGTCACAAATTTTAGCGACCGAATTTAAATTCGGTCACAAAATTAGCGACCGAATTTAAAATTCGGTCGTTAATTAGCCGATATCGATAGGTTTTGATACCGGGATTTAGCGACCGAATGTATAAATTCGGTCGCTAATCATTGCAAATTTTTTGACAGCAACTCTCCTGTTTTATCACAATTATCCTTGTTTATATATTCAACTACTCGTAACAATCACATATACACATCTTATTCTTATAATCTCTAATACATATTCAATCATCATACCAATACAATTTAAAAGACAACTATAACATAAACAATTCCAAATTTCACATAATTTACATCCTACTTTACCTTCAAAAATTACAAACATCAACAATAGAAATTTCTAAACAAAAACTAATGCAAATATAAACATAAACTACTTTACATCCTACATAATGCAAATATAAATTCTCAAAATATAACATCAACAATATCTCATCCCTAAATCATACATATCACAAACATTCTCAACATAATTCAAATATCAATAACATAAACTACAGAATATCCAAATGTCAAACTACAATATCCAAATGTCGACTGGTAAAAATAATCGAGGTGAACCAGCAGCCAATCCTGTATTAAGTAGAATACGATAAATTATTAAATAAAAAAAGCATATAATATAATATCAGAACGGATCTAGAATAAATAATAAAGTTTATCACAATGCATACCTTCATTGTATCATCAGAATCATATAGTATGACAATAAATCTGAAAAGTCAAACCTGCATCAAATAGAATACGATAAGGTATTTATATAATGATTAAATAATAAACAGAAAGAAAAGGACTATAATTCAAGATTGAATGTACCATCACAATTTTGCATGCTAATACCATCAGCTAATACTTTAATAGTAAATATGCTAGTATGATTATAAAAAAATGATATAAATTATTCTTTATATACTAGGCTAATATTAAAAAGATTTAACTATTAGTCACCCTCAAGATTACACCTCGGGCTCAACCAATGCGATGTTAGCAGGATTGCATATACTACGACAATTAATCGAACAAATTCAAAGGTTAATTATTGATAAATTTATAAAACTAATTCAAATGTCAAAGCACCTTAGAATTTCTAGTTATCAGGATGGTTTGGGTCTTGAGTATCTTGTGAATCGAAATGATGAGGTGTTAGAAAAGCAGAAGGGCTCATTACTGAATAGCGATCAAAGAATTCTCGCATTTGCCGTTCTACTGCTGCCCTGACCCAATCATCCATCGATCGCTCAGACTGCTCTACTGCCGCCCTGACTTGATCATCAATCGACGCCTCTATAGCTGAGACCCGATCCCTCAATGCTTGATTTTCTTGTCATAACTCTTGCATACCAGTGGATGAAGAACTGGGTCGACCCTTGGCCCTAGAAGTCATCTCACGATCATATGCAACACGTGCATGAGAGCCAAGGCCGTAGAGGGCGTTCTTTTTACTTCCACTAACAACATTATAATATATATCATTTATAGCTTCATCTGATAACGTCTGTACATCCCCTCCCTCATAAACATAAATTCATACATTATGGTAATCAAAGTAAACACTATTATTCATTTTAATAAGTTATTATTCATTCACTCTAAGAAACTAGCTATTTCAAAGAATTTACAATTACATTTTTATAGACTTACAACCTTAGAGGGCAAGGTAAAGAGTAAATGATCTTAAGAAAAATTATGCTAATGTAACTCAAGTACTTATGCTATTTTAATTAAAAAAAACTCAAACATAACAAATAAACATGCTAAGAATCCCAAATCCCAAATAGTTAGCTTGCATGTTTCAATTTTTATAGTAACTTTTCTTTCCGATGTTTGACTTTTACTAATGT
>JBBUKS010486834.1:0-15819 GCA_038050645.1 Hedychium gardnerianum
TCCACATCTTGATCTATGTCATTAATGACATTGGTATTGTGATTACTGTTGGGACTTGTTACGATCATATACAGTAGCTATGACATCTTTAGTCCTATACCAATGAAATTAATGGAATAGATTGTTACAAGGGTATCTTGTACCCATAAAGTTTGATATCAACTAAAGTTATATTCGCGTGTTGTCTATAATCACATATAACTCAAGTGGGAGATTGTTGGATTTAATTATCCCTTAAGGTGGGCTTACATGCGATTTAAGACTTACGATACCGAAATTCGTTAAGTGATCTAACTTAAGTTATTAGATTTTGGGTCATTGGATGTGGACCCCGTATGTGTAGAACTCTTTATCCCGATCTATTATCATCTATTAGCTGATAACGGATTGATTGTCTATATAAAGGGAAGTCCCTAAGGGTTTAGGGTATCTTCTTGAGACATCTCTTGGTTCCCCATTAGACCAAGAGATTTCGGCGCCGTCAATCCTAAGTCCTTTGGAAGACCTCTCCTATTTGCTTCCACTTCTTCTTCTTCCTCAGGGAATCTATTTGGACGACGCTAAAGACAAGGACTATAATTCTACAATCAGGTTCCATGTCGCTATTAGTTTATATATTTTTTATGTTATTATGCCATGTGTGATTGATGAAATCAGATTCATGTTCATGTTCTTATTTTTCCTAATCAAATTCTTATTTCGGTTATCTAGAATTCACACAACTTAAAATTTTACCAGAACTAACATTGCAAAACATCCTAACATTGTCATCATTGGTGAAGAGGTGATTCTCTTATTTAATTTTAAATATGTTGTTGAATTAATATCTATTTGATAATCCCAAATGTATCTTTTCTGATATAGTCATTATCTTGCTACAAGCTACCATGTTGTTCATTAACTTGTGAGTTATTTAATGATGTTCTCCATGATCAAAGATGAATAATGGTTGTTTGCATTTTTTTGGGGATTGAGGAAAGTGGAGTTTTTATCTCAAGGACAATTATTGTTGTTGAATTAAATTAAACTTGCCTAAATCTTTATGTTCCATTGATGAGCCTGACATGTCTGTATGGCGTTCATTGTTTATGCTTTCACTGAGTATCCAATTGAAATGCCCATGGGTTGAGAAACTTAAGCAAAATGTAGGCTTGATTAGTAGAAAAAGGAATACAGTGAGAGAAACAGAATAGAACGAGTAATTTGTAATTACTAACTCAATACTTTTGATGAACAGTGTAATTTTCTTCATCACTATGTCAATTATTCATTATTTCCTCTAGCTTCACAATCTTTATTTTGTAGGTGTCTGCTAAGAATTAAGCAAACACTTAAGAATGTTACAGACTACATTACTAATATTATTTGCAAGCGGGCAGAACTTGGCTTTAATTATGGCGTCATACTTATTCTTGAAGGATTGATTGATTTTATTCCTGAGGCATGAATTATTCCTTATTTTTCCTCTTTTTGCATGTTTGGTATAAATCAGTAAACAAGGAATCTGGACACGTCCCTTCGGGGAAATTTTTTTCTCCCACCTCTTAGTCACTTGACGGTCGGCTATAAATTGACTCCATGATTTATTTCTCTTTACATAACCTAGGGACGAATTATGAGGGACGTCTGAAATGTAATCACCTTTTTTTACTTAAAAAGTAAACAAGGTATCTGTTGGTATTCATTTGTGGTCCAGATATAAATTGTTGAATTGATATTTCTATTCTTTCCTTTCAGGTTCAACAACTTATTGCTGAACTAAATGAAATCCTAGCTCATGATGTAGTTGATGCTGAGGGGTTGTGGAAAAATAAACTTCAAGAACAATCTAAAGTTCTGTTTGAATTTCTGCCCTAGCAAATCCAAGACCAACTCTTGCTAAAAAGAGATCCGCATGGAAATGTACAGCTGATGCTAACTATTTAATCATCATGCCATGTAGGTTCCTGTGTTATTTGGTATTTTTGAAATGTCTGGCTAGTCATTTTGTTTATGGCTTATTTATGTTCTTGTACAGGTTGCCAAATTGAAACTGAGAAAATGCTCATCTCCATGGTTGAAACTGAGTTGCAGAAAAGGAATTTGGAGGGTAAATATGCTAGAAATTTTAAAGGACAATCCCACTTTTTTGGATAAGAATAACCATATTACTTCTATTGGTCTACACTGGCTTTCCAGTGTCTCTTTGTATTTTTTCCCCTTTGATTGACCACTTCAGGTGAGACTTGATTCTATGCTAAGGTTTTTTAGGCATCATTACTATAATCATTGGTGATATTTACATCAAGAAATACATTAGATTCTCTTTAGAGTTTAAGATTTTTTATTTTGATTTCATTATGGAGTCTAGCATAGGCTTCCTTGTGGTTTTTTAACCCCTCATTCACACATTTTAAAGTTCTTAATTTTATTTTGCACCAACTTTACTAGGGTATTTTGGTTTTCCTTTATACTCTATTGTTTCAGTTAGGGGTTCTACATTTGCATATATGAAGGAAGATGTGGCTTGACGACAAATTTTGATGCCAACTATTGCTATGCATTGGGTTATGCTGCAGGAGCCCTGCTACATTCTGGAAAGACAAGGCTCATTTTCTCAATTTCTTATCTTCATCACTCATGGTTATGAAGAATTGATATTGTACTGCTAGTAATTGCTACATTTTATGCATCAAATTTGTTTGTAAAATTATCTCTGCATTTGCTTGTGCATGCCACATCAATTTCTGCCTATGTATTAGTTTACGATTTGTATTAGTCATGCATGCCATGATTCTTAGACCAGTGTTTGATTTGGTAAACAATCTATGAGAAATCATTGGTAAAAGTCATTTTTGTAATTCAAGTTCAATAAGAAAAAATGGTGAATCAATGATTTCTTACCTTTTCTTTTCAATTGACTTCACTTGATATGTTCCATTATTTCATGATTTGTGATAGTTCGTGTTACTAGGACCAAACATAGTTTGCTTGTCACAGTTGTCCTACCAGATTGAGTGATGTTATGGCACACGCTTTCAATGGATCAAAACTGATCAATTGCTGATCTGACAGCTATGGGGGTGCCTCCAAGCATTGGGGGCATCTCGGTTGAACTGACTTGACTTTCAGATCTTATCTGCTACAACGACTCCTTCGGTCGGGGTGCCTCCATTGTTCTGGGGCGCCTCCATTCAAGTTGCAGGTGAGGCGCCTTCGAACATTGGGGGCGCCTCCATTCAGTTGGCAGTCGAGGCGCCTCCAACGCACCGAGGCGCCTCCATAGGCTAGCGCTCGGGGCGCCTTCATCTCAACTGAGGAGCCTAGAACACCTCTTCTTCCGATGCGCCTCCAAGACATAGAGGTGCCTCGAGTCTTCTCCAGTCAGCTTTCGAGTTGGCCAAGCTCCGCTCGCCTTGGGTGATTATCCATCCATTCAGAGTTGAGCTCACCCGAACTCAACTCAGGCCTTCTCCTCAAGCAGGCTTCCTCCCCGGCTTCTCGTCCCTCAGACCGCATCTTTCTTGCCTCGCGTCCCTCGGACCGCGTCCTTCTCGCTCTACTAATGTACTCTTCTGCATCTTCTTGTCCCTCGGTGCACTGAGTCAGTCGACTCACTTCCCCTGCCATCATTCTCGTCCGCTGCGTCTTCCGCTCAACTTCTCGTGTTCCTAAGTTCCTGTACACTTAGACACAAGGATTAAACCACACAGAACCTAACTTAACTTGGTTGATCACATCAAAACTACCTCGAGGTACTTATAGTCATATCTCATCCTGGTTGGAAGATGCAATGATGGAGGAGATAAATGTTTTAGATGACAATGACACTTGGGACTTGGTCGATCTACCTTCAGGAAAATGAGCTATTGGATGCAAATGGGTATTCGCAATTAAAGTCAATCTAGATGGGTCAGTTGCTAAATTAAAAGCTCATCTTGTCACTAAAGGCTATGCTCAGACCTATGGTGTGGATTATTTTGACATTTTTTCTCCTGTTGCAAAGTTGACATCTGTTTGATTTTTGTTTCAATGGTCGCTACTCATCATTGATCTTTACATCAACTTGATATCAAGAATACTTTTCTTCATGGTGATCTTCAAGAGGAGGTGTATATGGAGCAGCCTCCTGCTTTTGTTGCTCAAGGGGAATCATGGCAAGTTTGTCATCTTCGAAAAGCTTTGTATGGTTTGTAACAGAATCCTCATGCTTGATTTGGAAAATTTAGTCAGGTTGTTGAAAAATTTGGTATGATGAAAAGCAAGTTTCACCATTCTGTGTTATACAGCAATCAGGAGCTGACATCATTCTATTAGTCATGTATGTGGATGATATTGTTATCACTGGAAGTGATACTACAGGAATCTCATCTCTTAAATCTTTCATTCACACGAAGGACTTGGGTATGCTAAAGTATTTCTTGGGTGTTGAAGTTATGAGGAGTAAAAAATGTATATTTCTATCTCAGAGAAAATATGTCCTCAACCTATTAATTGAGACAGGAAAATTGAGGGCAAAGCCTTGTAGTGCTCTAATGACTCAGAACATGCACCTCACAGAAGATGGGAAACTATTTGAACATCCTGAGAGATATCGAAAGTTGGTTGGGAAGTTGAATTACCTTACCGTGACTCGTCCAGATATTGCATATTCAGTTAGTATTATCAGTCAATTTATGTCATCTCCAACCATTCATCATTAGGCAGTGTTAGAATAAATATTGTGTTACTTGAAGGGAGCACCCGTATGGGATATCGTATATGAAAATCATGAGCACACTCATATTGAATGTTTTTCAGATGCAGATTGGGTAGGTTCCAAGATGGATAGAAGATCTACTTTAGTTTATTGTATCTTTGTTGGAGGAAATTTGGTCTCATGGAAGAGTAAGAAGCAAAACGTTGTGTCACGATCCAGTGCAGAATCAAAATATAGGACTATGGCACAAGCTGTGTGCAAGATAATATGAATATATCAACTCTTGACTGAAGTAGGACTTAAAATTTTAGTACCAGCTAAACTGTGGTGTGATAACCAAGCTGCTCTTCGTATTGCATCAAATACTGTGTTTCATAAGCGAACTAAGCACATTGAAATTGATTGTCCTTTTGTTCGTGAGAAAATTCAACAAAACTTGATTTCTACAAGATATGTGAAGACTGGAGAACAACTCAAGGACATCTTCACAAAAGTTTTGAATGAGGTTCGGGTTGATTATCTTTGTAACAAGTTGTGTATGATTAATAATATTTATGCTCCAACTTGAGGGGGAGTATTATCTAGATATATTAGTTACCATATTATCGGTATATATTAGTTAATATATCTGTCAATTAGACTAATTATCAATTATACTAATTATCAATTAGCCTAATTATAGTTTCCTAAAATAGATCCCTAGTTTGTATATAAATATACCTCACTCTTCAATAAAGAAGATATATTCTTTCATCTCAATTAATAGTTATATTATGTGGTCAAGATATGCTTGGATTCACTACAAAAAAACAACGATTTTGCAACAAAATTTGCAACAATTTTTACTAAAATATTCGTCGCAAAATTTTTTTACGACAAAAATTATTTGTCCCAAAATTCTCATCCCAAAAGTTTGCGACGAAAATATGTAGATTCGTCGCAAATTTTGCGGCAAATTATATTTTCGTCAGAAAAATCATTTCTATTTTGTGACGAATTATTCTTTCGTCGCAAAATTCACCAAGCACAGATTTGTGATGAAAATTAGATTCGTCACTGATCTATAACGAATCTGCGACGAAACCTGGATTCATCGCAGATCTGCGACGAAACGTGGATTCGTCAAACCAATTACCTAGGTCGAATCGACGCTTATTGTTCCCTTTCTGGGAATGTGTCATCACCTACTCCTCTCATGAGAGATTACATGTTGTCAAACATTCGGTCCTCTAGACCTGTTTGGACTTTTGCTCAGCATCTAATCTTGACCTTTGGGACTTCCCGCTAGACGTCCGGTCCTTGACTCGTCTAGACTTCTGCTTAGTGTCCTCGACCCCTAGGGCTTTCCACCTAATGTCCTTGACCTCTAGGACTTCTGTCCGACGTCCTCGATCTGCCAAGTCTTCTACCCGGTTCCACAGACCAGGACTTCCTTGCCCAGTCACCTTGATCAGAACTTCCTAGCCTAGTCTTAACTAGGACTTGTATCTTGCCTAAGATCACTTAGAACTTTCTGGTTGAGCTACCTGCACAGTCAATTAAGCTCATTAGATCACAAGACAATCCTTAACTTTGAACTTTTGCCAATATCAAATAACAGGTTTGATTAGCTAAAGCTTCCAATACCAACAAAGATTCCCTATTTCGGAGTATAGAAATTCCAAGTAATCCATTAGTTCTTTAACAAATTCACAATGATTGATCAAACCAATTACCTCACTATCAATACAATTTTGAATTTGAAGGAACAAGCGAGCATCCTCTCTAAGCCATATCTGCTTTCAATCATCTCGAGGAGGATCATCAGTCAAATGATTATCCTTGTCAATACTTTGTAGATAAAGACAAAAAGTCTTATTCCAATCCAAATAGTTCAAACCATTTAGCTTATATATAGTCCATGATTTTAGACATCACAAGAACCACATCCATCACAATAGAAAGCTTATTTTCAGCCATAAGATTTTAACCCAATGAAAGTCAAATAAGAGACAAAGGAAGGAAGATTTGTCTGTTTTTTATAGAAGGAAGTAAAAATGGGCAACGACGGCGGAATCAAGCACTAGGACGAGCAACATATGCAGCTATCACGCGAAGGGAGAGGTAAGGCTATGACTGAAGATAGTGGGGGCTTCCCATCGACAACGATGGAGGCCACGAGGTTCAAGGTAAGAAGAGAGACCCAAATTTTTGTTATTCCATATGAAGTAAATCACTACTGATGGTAATTCTCTAGAAAAAGAATCGATCCGAATAGGTCTAGAAGAGATCCAAAAACAGAGATCTAAATTCTTGTAAGCATGAAAGCTAGAAGCCGGAGATCTAACTAGAAACCCACAAATTGAAGCAACGCTTTCGCCTCTAGCCTTACCTCTCTTCTTTTGAAGTGCTAGAGAAGGCGGTGTCACCATTGCAAGAGGGGGCAGATGCGACAATGGTTGTTGGCAGGCGTCATCGTCATCGTTGTGAGAGCATGAGGTGGGGACAACAACGACATGTGTTGGCCGCTAGGTTGCGTACACCAGGAGACGGAGAAGAGGTTCGCGAAAAGGTGGAGACCGCAGCGGCTGGCTTCGTCGTGGCAGGCGTCAGAGGCGAACGCGTCGCATGCAAGTGTCTGAGGCGAACGCGAACATAAGGGAGCTCGCGGGATATGCCGACGAACAGATGAAGGAGCTTTGTCGTATGTGGATAGGGAATAAAAGAACACTAATTTGAATCTCTAATTTTGAAACTCTAATACCATGTTAATTGAGATAAAAAAAAATATATCTTCTTTACTAAGGAGTGAGACATATTTATATAGGAATCTATTTTAAGAAATTATAATTAGATTAATTGATAATTAACTTAATTGATGGATATATATTAACTAATATATACCGATAATATGATAACTAATTTATATAATTATAATAATTAATATATACAAATATAATAATTAATATATTTAGATAATAATAACAAATTGAGCAGATTGTCATGGAGCAAGGGAGAAACAAACTCACTAGATGATCTGGCACATGAGTTCCATGGTATATAATAAATTCAGCAACTGAGAAAGACTGATAAATCGAGTTTATGAATGATATATAATACCTATAAGTTTAATCATTAGGAGATTATTCTCCTCCACTGACATGCTCAGTACATTGACTCATAGTACTATTATAATATTTAATCTGGTAAATTATATGAATAAAACTAAGTGGAAACAATAGCAAGTGGAATTGCTTAACTACCAACACTAAAGTCTACAGGAGCAACACTTTTTTAGTTAATCAAGAAGATTAAAATCACTATTAGAGATTGAATTCATGAATGTTTGATCTTTAGATAATTTTAGTTAATTATTTTTCACTATCTTCAAGGTATCGCTAGGAAATTAATTTAGAGATGAGTTTTATTTTATTTTTGAGTTTTATTTTCTTGCCTGAGACGTGCAAGAAAAGTGTGGGGATTTGACAACCATCACTTTGTTACGATATTTAAGCTTCTATATTCATGCTTTTTGATCCTCTCGTGTGATAAATTCACATTTATACTATGTTTCACAAGTTAGATTCATTTTTAGATTTTAATGCAATTTATCTTTTATTTGTAGAATTATGGCTAAATATTTGAATGTGATCTTTGTAGGTGATCAAAGAGTCATAGACTCGACTCGGATCGATACAAAGCGAGCTTAAGGCTAGGCTAAAGGAGGAGAACCAATCTAGAGCAATTTAGACCATTCATCCAAGATCCGAAGAGATCTGAGTCGTTCATCAAAGATATGGTCCATCCAAGTCAAGGGAAGGTATATCACAAACATTGATCAAGATCTTGAGCCTTTGATCCATATCTGAACTGATCCGTTGATCAAGATTTGGAGAGTTTCTGGTCGTCCGTTTGTTCATATTTAAAAGAGAAGCTATAGTATCTTCGTGGGAGATCGTCAAATTCAACGGTGATCGACGCATGACTTCATCGCCTCCGCTCCACCTCTGCCGGCCACCGGAGTCCATCCACCATCGAGATAGGGTCAAGGGGATTCCCTTCTTTATTCCCTATCCACTCCATCCAAGCTCCAGCCACATTTCATCCACCGACGCCATCTTCTTCTTCGCCATAGTGTTGCTGTCGAGCCACCATCCAACACCACCTTCACCGAAATTCAAGACATTAGGGTTAAGGGGACTCCGTTCCCTATACATTTACATCCTCCATCCACGGATTGAGGAGGAGAAGGGGATTTTCCTCCTCAACAGCAGATGGCCCAATTTCGCTGCTTCTTTGCATCAAATCATCGCCGCAGACGAGTCTTGTGAAGAGTAAGGGGTTTCCCTACTCCTTCGCAAGACCCAAATTCATCTTCCCATCATGCAAATCTTCATCAATTTTGATTCCCTTGGAGCTACTGTAGATTATTGTCGACGCCGAGTTTTCTTCCATATCTGATTTGAACAAGCCTGGGGATGCCCTAGCTTGAGTTGTGAGCATAATCTTGATTCTGAGCTTCCTTAATTGTGATGTGTAGATCCTTTCTATGTGATTGAGTGTTAGAAATTAGTTTGGTTGAATTCCTCCATAGAATTGTTGAATGTGAATTCATATTTTAGCTTGATAAACTTGTGTTTGATTGTTCCTATTGTAGGTGTTTTGGTTTAATTCTTGTGCAACAGTAGATTAGTCAAGTTAGGATGATTTTCAATTGTTGCATTGAGTTACATTCATAGCCTGGTTTAATCATTTTATGATCATAGTTTAGTTTTCATAATCTCTTCTAGTTGCACTGTTCTTTCATTAATCGTTTCATGATGTAGTTTAGCAAGTTTCCAGTTTCCTTAATTGCATTACTTCATGTTTGGCATCATCTCTTTCATGTTCGTAGTTTAGTGAATTTTCATTTTTGTCCCTTGCATTTATGTTCATTCTTTGTTCTTAGCTTCAGTATTTGAAAACCCAAACTCTAATTCTGAATAACTAGATCCTAAGATTAGAATTCATCGGCTACATTTCTTGTGAAAGATGACCCGAGTTGCCCTATACTGCATTAGTATAGTTAGGGGGTTCGGTAATTATTTTGTTTGAAATCGTGTCACGACAACACGTTTATTAATCATCCTACCAAATAATAACTTAATTTGGTTAATAAATTTTTTACAACAAACAACAACAATAATCGAGCTTTTTCCCACTAGGTGAGGTCGACTATTGGTTAATAAGTTTATTTTAAACTAATTGTCATGATGTTATATTTAAGAGAAGAAAAAAAAAATCCATCTAAAAATCAAATTGTTAACCAAATTAATTAAAGATTTAGCAAGATGATCAAATTGATTTAATGGGGACCAAATCAACTCATGATGAGATATTAGAATGACTATCAATGTCGTAGTGTAGCCACCATTTGATTTCAAGTGCCTTTGTTCAAGAAGCATTCTAGGCTATGGGTTGAAAAGGTTTGGCATGTCAAGCCTTAGATAGGGAGATTATACTACTATTTAGTCCCATTTGCTTATTTGTGAGCTAATAGACGTGCTTTAGATCTGGTGACCCTGTTCTTCCATTGAATCCAATCCTATTTCTATTTGGTTACTGTTCCATTATTGATTCCATCGTTTCTGGATCAAATTTCTCCCGATCTTGATTGTTCTTAGCTTGGGGTTGCCCTAGCTATTCTTTTATAGTTTGAATTTGGTTGTCAATTCATTTTCCCTTGTTTTGTAGGATGATACTGTGATGCCTCTATTTGTCTAGATGAACAATTGTTTCCATGCCTTCATTTAGGTTTAACTGCAAATCTTCTTTACTTTCCAATATTTGAATTAGGGTTTAGTTTAGTTACTTGTTCTTTCCCAGATATAAATAATTGTCTTGTTTTGTTAGTTTAGTTTGCATCTTGCTTGATTTCCTTAGTTTTTAATTGTTTGTTTCATACAAAGAAAACCCCAAATCAATTTAATCTAGTTGTCACGAATGATTCATGATGGTTCTTTGGAGACAAATCGGGCTCTTCTCTCGACTACGTTAGCATAGAAAGGGTTGGTTAAATAATTGACATGCATGGTACGACACACAAGTGATATCAATTTTGGCGTCATTATCGGGGAACCATTGTGGTGATTTGTGATTTCTAGTTTGTTCATGTTCTATATTTTTCATTGTGCGATTTGATCGTGTTTCTCTAGTGTGTAGTGTATGACCAGGGCTTCTGGAGGAAATTTGCTTGAGTTTGATCCGAAGATTGAGAGGACATTCCACACTCAACATAGAGCTCAGAGGGGCTTGCCTAGCAGTTTTGCTTGTAGATTTGTAGACTACGTGATAGACATGGTACACAACAACAATAGAACCCTCATAGAGCAACACCAAATGAGGCATATCAACCTCTTTGCATTTAGTATCCTGAGTTGAAGGTAAATTTTGAACTGAGATATGGGATTATCCATTTATTGTCGAAGTTTCATGGTCTAGCTGGCGAGGATTCAAACAGGCATTTGCAAGAATTTCACGTGGTATGCTCAACAATGAAGCCGCAGGGTTTATTAGAGGAGGATATTAAGCTCAGAGCATTCCCATTTTCATTAGCAGATGTGGCAAAAGACTGACTTTATTATTTACAACTGGGTACTATTACATGTTGGAATGACATAAGGAGGGTTGTCTTGGAAAAATTCTTTCCTGACCGCAACGATTAGGAAGAACATTTGTGGAGCACAACAATCTATTGGAGAGACTTTATATGAGTATTGGGAGTGCTTTAAGAGGTTATGTGCTAGTTGCCCCCCACAACAAATTAGCGAACAACTACTGATTCAATACTTCTATGAGGGATTATTTTCCATGGACAGGAGTATGGTTGATGCCGCTAGTGGAGGGGCCCTAGTTAATAAGACACCTGCTCAGGCTAGGAAACTTATTGAGATTATGGCTGCAAATTATCAATAGTTTGGGACTCGATCTATTGCTTCAAAAGGTGTTCATGAGATTTAGGCATCGGGGTCTGCGCAACCCAGGATGGAGAGCAGATTAGATGGGATTGAATCTCTCCTCAGACAAATGACACTTAATCAGTCTCAATAGCCTATTACACAGTCAGTTCAGGCAATACAAACTTGTGGTGTTTGTGCTAGTTTATCACACCTTACGGATGCTTGCCCTTCTTGGCAACAAGATGATGGATTGCTTCTTACGGATCAAGTGGCAGCGGCTAATGTGTACTCTACTAGACCACATTAGTATCAACAGCAAAGTAAGTATGATCCCATGGCGGCAACTTACAATCCGGGGTGGAGAGATCATCCAAAACTGAGGTATGGGAATGCATTCCATCAGACTTATCAACCACCATCAGCATTTCAGAGGCCGCTAGGATTTCAGAACAATGCATTTCCAAATAGACCGCAACAGTCTCAGCAGCATCAAGCTCCCAGCCTCAGCCAATCAGATTCAGTGCAAGAATTTAGAGAATGGATGCAGCAGTGTCAGTAGAGAAATAATGCAAATTTTCAGTAGCTTCAACAAAAGAATGATGTAACTCTCCAGAGCTTGACAAAACAGATTAGTCAGATGGCATCTACTCTCAGTCAGTTACAGTCACAGGGGTCGGGTCAGTTATTGTCTCAAACTATTCTGAACCCTAAGGGGGAATGTTAGTGCTATTACACTTTGGAGTGGTAGATTTATTTCAGACCTTGTACCCCCAGCTTCAGTTCTAGTTCAAGACTCAAGTTGTGAGGATCGAGACTCAGGGGTACATCCACAACTTAGAGCAGAGACATCAGTGACATTGCCTTTCCCACAAAGACCAATGCAATCTAAGAGAAGTTCTGACTCAGAAAAGGCTAAGGAAGTTCAAGAGTTGGTGGATGTGTTCAGTAAAGTGGAGGTGAATATACTTTTGTTGAAAATCATTAAGCACGTTCCAAAATATGCCAAGTTCCTGAAAGACCTTTGTGTGCCCAAATGGAAATTGAAGGGGACTGAGTTGGCGAGCATGGGTAAGAATGTATCTGCACTCATTCAGGCGATGCCTCGAAAGTGCAAGGATCCAAGAGTCTTCACTATTCCTTGTGTTATTGGAGATAGTATATTCGAGGATGCCATTTTGGACTTTGGAGCTTCTATCAATGTTGTGTCCAGATCTGTTTTCCAATCACTTGGTATTGGTCCTTTGCATATGACGGGACTAGTGATACAAATTGGCCAACAGGAGTTTTGCACGTCCCATAGGAGTTATTGAGGATGTCTTGGTTAAGGTTAAAGAATTGATTTTTCCTGTAGATTTCTATATCTTAGACATGGAGGGGAATTCTTCTTCAAGTCAGACTCCACTTATTCTTGGGAGACCTTTTCTTAAGACAGCCAGAACAAAGATAGATGTTCATGCAGGGACTCTTTCTATGGAATTCGGGGATATAGTTGTACAATTTAGTATTTTTGAGGTGATGAAATTGTAGGATCGAGTGCACGTGAGAGGGGGGGGGGGTGAATCACGAATTTTAAAATTTTCTTTTCGAATTTATAAAACTCGTTCGAAACTCGAGCGCACAACGGAAGTAAGAAAAATGTAACACAAGAAAAAAATGACTTGATTGGTTTTACTTGGTTCGAAGTCCCGCAGACTCCTACTCCAAGTCCCACGCCCTTTCGGGACATTTCCGACGGGCAATCCACTAAAATTCTCTTCCGAAGCACCTTCGGACGGAGAAAATGAGTACAAAATGAAAGGAAAGTATAACACTCTTATACTTTCCTTATGCAAGAATAATTAATTAAATAAAAAACTTCGTTACCCAACACTATAGTGATAAACGAGGAAGAGCTCAGGTGTTGGAGAAGATTCTATTGCAGATGGTGGCTTTGGCGCTAGTTCGGTGTAGCAGGGTCATAGTACAGCAGTTGGAGAGCTTGAAGCAACAATGTGATGGAAAAATCATGTTCAAAATTGATACTTTGGTGCTGCTTGGCGAGGCTCTTTTATAACCTCTTGGGGGCGCCTCTATCAAACAGGGGCGCCTCCATTAAGACTGATCAGATTCGAAAAATACGTTGTTTATCCACTCCGAGGAGCCTCCAAGCTATCCAAGGCACCTTCATCGATGTCACGTGTCAACAGCCTATGAAAACTCCATCCACGCTGCTTATCCATGCACTGAGGCGCCTCCACTATTCCAAGGCACCTCCAGTGTCTCTGCACTGAGGCGCCTCCATCAACCTGAGGCGCCTCCATCAATCTGAGGCGCCTCTAGCACCTCCAGCGCCTCTGGCTCTGAGGCACATCCATCCATCCGAGGCGCCTCCATCTAATAGAGGTGCCTCCAGCACTTCTGGAAATAATTTTCCTGCAAGCTTTGTTAGTCCAAAAACAAACCTGCAAAATAGAGTTAGATAAACAATGCATGTATAAATAATATTTGTGACTTAGATCCTGTCTATCCATGCCTCGGATCTAATCATGGTCTCAACTTAGAGTTCCAAGTTGAATCTAAGTTGGACCAACGCACGTCCCACTGGGACAGCAGGGTCATAGTACAATAGTTGGAGAGTTTGAAGTAGCAGTGTGATGGAAAAATCGCGTTCAGAATTGATACTTTGGTGCTGCTTGGCGAGGCTCTTTTATAACCTCTTGGGAGCGCCTCCATCAAATAGGGGTGCCTCCATTGAGGCTGATCGGATTCAATAAACCTGTTGTTTATCAACTCTGAGGTGCCTCCAAGCTATCCGGGATGCCTCCATCGATGCCACGTGTCAATAGCCCATGAAAACTCCATTCATGTTGCTTATCCATGCATTGAGGTGTCTCCATCAATCCGAGGCACCTCCAGCGCTGAGGCACCTTTAGCGCCTCTGGCTCTAAGACACCTCCATCCATCCGAAGTGCCTCTAGCTCCTCCAGCTCATCTGGATTCGAGGCACCTCCAGCGCTTTTAGAGATAATTTTCCTGCCAGCTTTGTTAGTCCAAAAACAAACCTGCAAAACAGAGTTAGATAAACAATGCATGTAGAAATAATATTTATGACTTAGATCCTGTCTATCCATGACCTAGATCTAGTCACAGTCTCAACTTAGAGTTCCAAATTGGATCTAAGTTGGACCAACGCCTAACGTCCCACTAGGACTTGGCCTCACAGGATTCGTTCCTCCAGTTTACTTACCTTATTTACCCTTTGCCAACTTCCTTTCTTGACTTCTTCTAACCCACCAGGCTTCCTACTAAAATCTTACATTTAGATTTCAACCAGTCGTCTGGTCCTCTCTGACCCGACTTTCTGCTAGCTGTCTGGTCCTCTCTGACCAGCTGGACTTCCTGTCAATCGTCTAGTCCTCCCTGACCCAACCGAACTTCATCCTGGTGTCTGGTCCTCTAGATTCATCAAGTTTAGTTAGTCTACACACATAGCTTAAGAGATTAGATAACACGAGTGTAACTTTAATCTATTGTCATATATCAAAACCCTGGGTTAGACTATCAGTGCAAATTGCACCAACAGAAATATCCTGGGAGGACCACTCTTTACTCAACATCGATGTGTCAAAGGAGTTGTATTCTGGAATTCTTGGTGACTTGTCATCAAATTCTATTTCATTGCTTGATTCTGTTGAGGATGATGATTCTAAGAAGATGATGATAGGGGTTATTCTTTGACTTATCATTTTGATGCCTTGAGGGTGGATGAGTGTACAAAGGTTTGTGTAGTGGAAGTAGGTCATTAAAAATTGCTTCCCTCATGTTGCAACCACCTCAGTTAGAGTTGAAAATTCTTCCTAATCATTTGAAATATGCATACTTAGGAGAGGATGAGAAACTTCTAGTTATTATTTCCCAAAACCTTGAGCCTGATCAGGAAAAGAGATTGTTAGGTCTTTTGAGGTGATATCAGAAAGCTATTGGATGGACGATTGCAGATATACCCAATATTAGTCCCTGTATTTGTATGTATAGGATTTTCTTGGAAGATGACATGAAACCTATAAGGCAACCATAGAGGAGATTTAATCCTTTACTTTTGGAGGTAGTGAAGAAGGAGGTCACGAAGTTGTTGCTGTTGGTGCAGTTTGCACTAAAAGTCTAACCTTAAGGTTTTGATGTATGACAACAGGTTAAAGTTAGAGTGTTACTATTTAACAAGTTGAGCTAAGTGTGCAGGGTTGA